>CANYCX013561086.1:0-11899 GCA_948193385.1 Breynia disticha f. nivosa
AATTAATGGTAAGTAAATCCGTCACCAATTTATGGATAAAAATAATTGTTGATATTGTCACAAATTTAAAAACCAAAATATTGGTTGTTAAAACTGTCACTAATTTAATGACAAAAATTTGCGTGGCTAAATTCGTCCCTATTTAGTGACGGACATTGTCGTCGCCAAATAATGACGGAATTTGCAACGTATGATGTTTTGTCACAAATTAGTCACGGAAACCGTCACTAATTTGAATTAGGATCGGCCTTCGTTGCGACAGTCTTATTCCGTTGTTAATTCCGTGACTATTAAAATTTAGTGACGAAAATTCAACATTAATGACGGAAAATGACCCGTCACCAATAACACTTTTTCTTGTAGTGTATGCAATTCCATTTTGATGAGAGAATTGTATATATGTACATCAAACTTGGTTGATTGAAAGTTTTAGTTTGCTTTTTTAATTGCATGCCCTTTAATGATCATAATATTATGCCCTCTTGTCTTACACCATATTCTCCAATTTATGTAGCGAATAACTAACTGTCTGTTAAGCCAATGTTTCGTCGAGTTAATATATGTACTAACTATCATAGTTGAGATTAAAGAGTAGTTAATATTTTTTACAATTTGAGTTATGTTACATATGATTGTTGGGATAACTACTAAATTCTAGTTTAAGTAGAAGTAGGATTAAGTATCTCATATCAGTTGAGAGTGTTATTGTAAATAAATTTTAGTTGGGAAGCATATTATTCGTTGTGTATCATAAAGTCCTAGTCTAGTTAACTATAAAGATGTAATTTGAGCTTTGGTCTTTTGTGAGAGTGAGAGAGTTTTTTCAATTTTGTTTGTTCAAAAATTGTAATATTTATTTAGTTGAAATCATGGACGTAGGTCTATTATTGAGAGACTGAACCACGTTAAAAATTCTTGTATATTATTTTTTTTCTATTATTATTACTGTGGATGTTCTTGTCATATTTGAGTCTTAACAAGTGATATTAGAGCTGAAAATTTTGGTTCAAGGGAGGAGAATAGAAAAAGAAAAGAAGAATGTCGTCATCGACATTGAGATATAAGATTCCATTATTTGATGGAAATGACATAGCAGAGCAAGATTCAAGATTATTTGGAGGAGCATGGTCTTGATATGACTCTATTGGAGGAGAAACCTAGTAGTTTAAAGGATGCAGATTGGGATACATTTAGAAGAGAGCTGTCAGTACTATCAAGTTAACACTAACTTTCCAAATTAACATTAAAGTGTTAAAGGAGACATCTACTAAAGTTTAGTGAGATAAATTGAAGAGCTCTTATGCATGTAAGTCGTTGGCTAACGATTGTGTATGAAGATGGATTTATATCAAATGTGTATGGATGAATGAGGTAACATTCTTGACCACATTAATAAGTTTAATAGTATATTTTGTCAACTTTTGAATATGAGTGAGAAAATTGGAGATGAAGAATACGCTTTGTTGTTGTTAGTGTCATTGTCGAGGTCTTTCAAACTGTTGATGTAAACGATTTTAGCTAGGGAGCATACTATTCGTTTGAATGATGTGATAACTGTTATGAAAGAGAATTACAGATTGATGAGAGAAAACGAGAGTAATCCTCAATTATGTGTAGCAACAGAAGACAGTGAAAGAAGAAGGAATCACAGGAGAAGTGGTGACCGTAATGGAAGATCAAAATTTTGGCCAAGAAACTTGAGCAATGTTAAGTGCTATTACTGTAAGGAGATCAATCACATGCAATTTTGTTGCCCTTAATTTAAGTAAGACTTGAAGAGTTTGCAGGGAATGATGAAGGGTAAGCATAAGAGTGGTGATCTTTAGGGAACCTGGTTAATGGATATGATGGTGATTTGCTTGTAGTTGTTGCAAATGATCTTATTAAATATTATCATAGTTGAATTTTAGTTCCTGTTGTTGGCATTCATATTTGCAGAAATAGAGTTTGTTTTGATACTTTGCAAAAAAGTGAAGATTTTGGCCACATCTACCGTGGGAGCAATGATAAGTTGAAGATCGAAGGCAAGGGAACAATACGCCTGATGTTGCGCCCAAATTAAAATATCCATTTTTTGAATAAACATAGATTTTGGAAAAAAATTGTTTTCATTTAAAATAGTTTGTCAAGCCAAAGAAAATATATGTAAAAATGACATTCATACATTCATTAAACCTAGGCCAATATTAGCCAGATACAAACAAATGTAAATATGCAAAACCAATGCTTTTCCGGTTTAAAACAATGCATGAACCCTATCTCTATACTATCATGTGTATAGGTGTCCAATAATGCAAAAGTGTAAGGTTCAAAATACACTAGGAACCACGACCTCAAAGAATGTATCGCACTTTTAATACCCACTAAAACCGGAGCCTGCAGAACTATCACCTCTCTACACATTCACCACAAGTAACAAACACGTGAGTAATTTTCATTACTCAGTAAGTGTATGACAACACTTAAAAAGGTAGCTAATGCATAAGTACTTCGTGCATTTTAGTGTTTTACGTACATTATGCGATAAGGCAATCATCCCTATTTAATCCCTATTCATTCTGCTCTTTATTTGCATTTTGGTCAAATTCTTAAATGGGACCGGTTTAGGAAACGAACTATCCAAACCATTTGGTCCTTTGCAAATCTCTCTGAAATTGAAACGGTTTACGCAAACTTTTTTGGAAACCATTTGCCCCTTCACAAAAATTCACTGGAAGTGGAACGGTCTGGAGAACTGTTTGCACAAACTGTTGCAGAGTCCGTTCTAGCCTTCACAAAAAATCTCTGGAAGTGGAACGGGTACGCGAATGATTTACACAAACCGTTCTAACTTGCTTCCAGCAATTCAAAGCACATTTCACAACATCAATTTAGCACAATCAACATTCAAACCTTAACAACTCAATTTAGTCACAGCCAAACAACCTTAATTTCAACGCAAGAAATTCCATATCCATCCATTCCAACCTACATACATTTATTAATCAATCCCATATATATATATATATATATATATATATATATATATATATATGCAAATTTCATGTCATTGTTCCAAGAACATCATTTACTATACCCATCACATCATACTATTATGCATAATCCATTGTTGTAACTCTCAAGCATTCATTCCATAGCCATGACAAACATAAACAAGATCTCAATTCATGCACATGAGAACATAACATAAAGTAAGGATGAATGCAAATATGCAATGCCAATGCATTCTCATATAACTATGCATGCCCCAAGGTCTTCCCTTTTCCTCTGTCCTAAACCGGCATCGAGCTCTTGCCGAAAATATCCTCAGACCCAGTCTGACATTGAACCCAGTCCGGCATCGAGCGCAGCTCAGAAGAACCTCAGTCTCAAACCTGCATCGAGATCTCTCTTGAAATCTTCATTGGTCCTAGAATGGCATCGAGCTCTCGCTCAAAATTGTCCTAAGGTCCAGCCTAGGATCTCATGGCCATGTGTCACACAAGTATGCAATGCAACACATGAATCATACTATTCATTATGGCCATAAATTCTCAATACTATATCAAGCCACATGGGTTTTCAATTTCATTCTTTACAAGCATTAATCACAAGCATTTATTCCCAAGCTCATAATCCATATTGCACCATCACAATCTCATCCATATCATCACTTTAGCACACAAGCACGAACTCAACATGTTATAATGACATTCTCATTACCACACTTGCAGCAAATCACTCAAAATCATCCAATGTCCACACAAAGTTAACCACATTGCATAACTACCGCATATATTTCAAACATCATTTACATTTCATATAAGCCATACAAGAGCAACCCATCTCACCTAGAGTATATCATAGCAATTGCACATCAACATCCAAAAGTCACAACAATATCATCCAGGTCCATTTAAAACTCTTGTTCACTACCACCTTAACAAGTGCACATTATCCTCTATGTTTAACCGCACTAATACAAAACCTACAATGGTAAGTATAAACACTTACCTCAAGCTGCACATAGTCAACTCACCGCTCAACTCTGCTCTGGGGTCCGAACCACCCTCTTATAATACATTTCAAATTACATCAACAAACCCTTCTTTACATTGATTAGATCAATCAAGACTCTAAATAGACAAACCTCTAACCTCTTCCTAACTTCAATCCTAAAATCCCTCATTCATCCCTTTCATTTGCAATATTAAGCTGAAACTCTCTCAACCAAAAATCCCCCCATCACATCCCACATAGCTCGCTCAAATCCCTCTTTATTACCCATAGCAACACACTTAGGACAAGAGGATTACCTTGTTTTAAGTCGTCCCAACTCTTACAATCGATCTCCAGTGGTGGTTTTATGTAGATCTAAGTGAGAGGGGTAAGGGTTGGTGATTAGAAAGGCTAGAATGGGTTTTCTTGAAGGTGGAATGAATAGGGTTTTGCTAGGAATGTTCTTAGATTTTGAAACATATGTTTTCTCTCTCTCTTTCCTTCTCTAATACGCTTCTTTTATGAAATCCTGCTAGAGCAAAACGGTCTGCGAACAGTTTACACTAACCGTTCTCCCATCCGTTTTGACGCATTTCAGCGCAAAATTCGAAGACATTTGTCGCACTTAGAACGGATTTGGGAACGGTTTACCCTAACTGTTTTCCATATCGTTCTCTGTTTACTGCCTGACTATTTTTCCTCAAATTTTTGGTTATATTTTTTAGGGCATTACAATTTGTACATTACATAATTAGATAAGTGTATTTGTATGTGTGGTTACTGAGTTTAATGCTCATAAAAAATTGTTGGTTTTGATGGATGCAGAGCTCTAGTAGTTTTTCCTTAAAGCGGTACTTGGTAGCATTGAAGTGCGGTAGGGCCTAATTAGGTCGGTGGCTCCTAGAAATCTTTTGTAGCATGGTAACTATATGTGCTTGTATTTGATAAATATGTAGGTCATACATTGCTATCATTTTGTAAACTAATCATGCCACGTGTTTTCCGCATAACAGTGTTTTGTTTTAAAACATGCACAACTTGTTATTCATTCGTGTATTTAAAGTTGCATGGAATGGAAAATTGGGTTTTGAAAACTTGGACATCCGACGTTCACAAAAGAGCTTGACATCTTTTAAAAAAATAATATACAGTTATATATCTATATATATATATATATATATATATATATATATATATATATAATCATTGAAATAAAATGAAGTGAAATTCTAGGGTCACAGCCTTGACTCATGGTTCTTTAAGGCAGAGTGCAATAGAAGTGGTGATAGGTTGGCAGCATACAGGGAGAAGACGAAGCATAACATAAAGGGCACGGGTTTGAGAAAACACAATACTTTAAGTAGGGTTCATGTTGGTGTGTTATTTAATTGGAAGATGAGTTGTAGATGGATAGTACTAGACCCAGATATTGCGATTATGCTTGGGAACGTGGAAGGGCTGAAAAGATCAATTTATGTTCATATAGGTAAACTGATGCAATGAAGGTCAACAACGATGATGCTGAGAAGACCTTGGCAGAGTTTGAAATTTTCAACAAATTCCTTGCATTGTTTAGAGCAAATGAGTAGTATCTTATGGATGTACTCTTGAAGATAAATGCTAAGATTGGTGGTCTAAACTCTCTTTTAGTTGCTGAAAAAGCAAGGAATTGCATGTTGTTTCAAAAGTCTGCCATTATATTAGGGAGGGATGGTTCACATGGTTCTCTTAGTCAATTTGATGTGTCCTTAATTAATTGGTGCGATTTTCAGTTCAAAAAATGGTCACTACCTTCTCATTGTAGAGTTTCTGTGCAAAGCAAATCATCAGAAGTGGAGCCATCATATATTGAAGATGAAGGAGCCATCCGCCTTGTTACAAACATGTAGCTTGTTTAGCACCCCGCCTTGAAGACAGGGTGATTTTTTAAGGGAAAGGAATGATAAGATTATAAGAGAATGAATTAAGAGTAGTCAATTTTGTTAATTAGAGGAGACACATGACAGTATTT
Source organism: Breynia disticha f. nivosa (assembly GCA_948193385.1). NCBI lineage: Eukaryota > Viridiplantae > Streptophyta > Magnoliopsida > Malpighiales > Phyllanthaceae > Breynia > Breynia disticha. The sequence continues at coordinate 5,990 of CANYCX013561086.1, forward strand.
TATAATTGTAGATAGATGTTTAGTCCATGATTTGTTATGATTACTTTGTATAAGAAATGATGCATTGGTGCATGAGTTGGTTGTAACAACCTCATCAAAATATTCTATTTAGCATCACAATGTCATTTGTGGTGTTTCAGTATAGTTGTTTTTTTGGTCCTTTAGCCTGAGAGAATTAAATGACCTCTCGAAAGTTGCTCTAATTATTTTTGTATTTACCCTTTTTTTTCGTTCCCTATACAAGAGTATCACAAAATCATCACAAAGACTTATTAACAGCAAATTTTACACTCAAAACATCTCCATTTCATTTATCAAAAACAGGATTCTTATCAGACTCCTTATATCTCTGGAGCGACTATAGATGCACAGGTTTGTTTATGTAACACCCCGTACAAGAAGTTAAGTATTAAGGAGGGTATGGAAGGATAAATGAGGGTGAATACAATATTCTTGTTCGACGGTGTAGTTAAAATATAAATCTCCATATACTGTCTTACCCTACAAAACTTTCAAATTTACTTCCATCTATTTCATATCTGCTCTAAGCTTAACTTCATGCAAACCTTCCTTTTCCCCTTGATTCTCTTCAAAAAAAACTTGTTATGGTCTTCAATATCTGAAATCAAATTGAAATTATGCAGTTGCTATATGCTGGTGGAGGCAAGGACATGCTTGACAAATACTTCAAGGGAGAGGATTTTCATTTGCAAAACTACATTGTGCAGGAGGGCATCCTAGCAAGTCAACACGAGTAATTTTCTTACTGTCTGCAAGCCATGAGAGTCGCTGTCCTCGTTGAATTTAGGTTACAAACTATGTATCAGTGAATAATGTAGCTGAGGTTCAGAGTTACCCTCGAAACATGACTGTCAAAAACTGCGTTTACTGTCTTTACTTACTAACTGGTCAAATGAAGGCAAAAAAAACTCATAATGAGAATGCAGATGCAGTCATGCAATCCACTGGATGCTATATGCAGTTCAAGTAACATGCTTAGAAGAACCAAGAATTCATCTCTCTTTGACATTTGCTTGAAGTAATTTGTTCTGGCTACTGAAACTGCAAACATAATAAACAAAACTTCAGCAACTCTTTTACCTGGAATTCGTAATTATGCAATCTACTGACAAGTAACAGCAGTATCAACGATGACATCTCATTTTAAGTTTCAGTGTTTTGTTTGAGGAACTGCAGGTCTTTCATTTGCAACTGTACAGCTTCTTTAGGCAATGGCTTTGCCTCAGGAACATTTATTTCGTCGGTACCTTCAGCCACTCTTGTTGCCTTGCTTTTGATGATTCTTTGGATTTCTGACTTGTTAATTGACGGGAAAACAGCTTTCAGCATGGTAGTAAGCAGTGCCTCGTCTTCTTCTTCAATAGGATCTCTGCCGAAACAACAGACATAGATTGCATCCAATGCCTTCTCAGCCCGTACTTCCATCGGGACAGTTGGGGCTGCTGCCTTAGATTTTGATCTTCTCTGCAATTTGCAGATCATTGTCAGAGTATGTCTGTATATGATACAAAACACACTAATTCCCTAAGACTAATTCAACCAAAATCTGAACTATGTGATGACTTCTAAAACCATTTCATGGTTAAGGATCCGCAGAAGCTATTCATCCTATATTTCAGTTCTACTTCCTGGTGAAAGAATAAACTTTCTTCCAACTAGCATATGTATACATTCATTGATCGGCTTTTTTGGTTCTCTTCGTCTGAAAGTTAACCACTTTGAATATCCACAGTTGTACTCTTGTATTGTAAGTTGAGAATTATCACTTCCAAATTCATGTCAAGAAAAAAAAATCGAATAGTTGGCAGGTTTTGGAGTAAATTGGAGTTAAATTCCAAAGGAACAGAAGAAAACTTTCAACCAACCTCTTTTGCTTCATTCATCAGCTGAATGAAATTCTGCTCTTCAAATTCGATATCATTGGATATCCGAAGTCTTGCGACACCCTCCAAAATCTCTTCAGATTTAAGAAGGCCTGCACCAACAGCTGCTAGCCAACAACATAGTAGAACATATAATGGATCCCCAGCCTGCACAGAAACAACCTCAAATCCCCAATGTCTAACAACCCCTCACACACACAGTTTCAAAAATTAAACAATACCGGAAAAGCCTTGCATTTATCACTTTTGTAACATATACAAGCATCATGTCATAATTATTTTCCCTATCAGTAAAACCGGCTATCAAATAGGGGTATGCAAACTAATTTTGCTTGAAGCAAGCTACACTGCTCTCTAAACTAGTTGTTTTACAGAAGGATTGTGACATTTACATGCATCAATTCCCTATCCATACGAATGAAATCAAGTATGCACACCTCATGTATTAGCAGAAAAACTAAAGTATCTAAACTAAATTAGTATCCGGATACCGTAATATATTAGAGAAACTTAAAAGCCCCAAAATGAGGCTCGTTAAATCCACTCGTCATAGCAAATAAAGAAAAATACAGAACCAAAATAAAAAGAAACCACGACCTTGCCTCGACGATCTTGGAACTCATAAAAAGCTTTAGAATCCATAACAGTACATTTCTTGCCAACTCTCCTCCTAAACTCGGCAAAATCAATAAGGTCACCGCCAACACCACCTTCATCAGTCAGAATTCTAGCTACAAGTCCTATAACAGGAAGGGCACCAATGACTTTGTTGGCAAAACCGGAGAATGAGTTAGGATTCTCCATGTAAGCTCTAACTGACAAGACCCCATTTGAGGACTGGAGTTTTTGGGTTCTTGGTATCTTCTGGTTAGTGTAAAGATGGTGAGAAAATGGTGAAATGGAGTTGCATGAAGAGAGGGCGTGGAGAGATGGTGATGAAGTAGAAGATATTGTTGATGTTGTTGTCACAGCTACCATGGCTGTGGTGAATCCTTGTGGTAGTTTATTTCGTTCTTGATTCTTGGCCTCGCGTTTATATAGTGGCGTATTCGTCTTGGGTCCTTGTGAAATTTATCCTCTCCTTTTATTTTCACGTTCACAACACAAAATCATTAACATAATTATAATTCTAATTATTCTAATATGAAGTGTAGGTTCCCAACAAACTCTTAAATATAATTCTTTCTCACTTTAATCAATTTATAAATAAAATTAATTTCTCCAATAGACTCCTTAATTCATCTTTCTGTGCATATTTTTTTAGAAGTTTTCAAATTCAGTTGCTATACTTATAGTCATAAAGTGAGTCTTAGTTTTTGTTTAAGTTTGAAGAGTTTAACATATTTTAAATAGTTATGTAACGCCCTCAAATTTACACTAATTTAACTAAATTAATAATTGGGAGTATAACGAATAAGATCAGACGAGGTTTAGATATGAAAGGATGGGAAAACGCATCAGAACAGGCCAAACGGTTTGGCTAAACCATTTCCCAATCGGCTTGGGTTCCAAAAGTTGTATTTTAGTTCGAATGACCAAACAGTTTACGAAACAGTTTGGCCAAACCGCAAACTATTTCCAAAACCGTTTGGGTCGAGAAAAGTGTTTAAATTATGACAGAAACGAGATTTAAAGGGATTCCAAAACACAAATACATACCTTAACCTCCCAAACAACATTTCCACACCCTCAGAACCACCCACAAACATCATCAACCATATTCCCCTAAACCAAAACTCTAAGTAATCCAAAAAAGGAAATTTCTCGATTGGAAGAGACCCTAAAAAGGTAAAACTTTGAACTCGAATTGTGGTTTGGTACGTAAGGTAGGAATAAATAAGAAAAGAATGTGTCGTGGCGTGTGTGTATGGTGTTTTAAGCAAGAAGGTAGAAAGAAGAGTTAACAAGAGAAAAGGGTCCGTGTTGTCGACTTATTGTGAAAAGGGTATGAAATAGATTATGGGAATTTTTAACCTAAGTGAAAGTATGATTGGGAATGATGGGAAAAATGGAAAATGGGTCTAAGGGTGTGAATCTTACAAGAAGAGAAATTAGAGTTTAAACAAGAGAGAGGGGGAGAGAGCGAAAGAGAGAGAGAGAGAGAGAGAGAGAGAGAGTATAAATGATATAGGTAAATGAATCTAAAAGTGTATGTGAATGCTCACGGTTAGGTGGTGGAATAGGAATTTGTGTCTACACATATTCAGAGTGGCTGTCGGAGGAGCACAATTAGCTCAGACTTGCGAGGTGAGTGTATATTCGTCACTAACTTACTCTTGATTTCCATTTCATGGTTTGAATTTTTTGCTTTAATTGTGTGTTATGAGTGTGCGTTTAAATGTGGTTTTGGATGAATTGAGAATGTGTTTGGGCATAGGATGGTTTGATTGTTGCTAGGAGTTTAGAATGTGACATGGGGCCAAAAATGTAGTCGTTGATGAGAAGTGCATGTACGTAGGTAGGTAGAATTAGATGATGGAAGTGTGAATGTGTGATTAATATGGCTATGGGTTTACTGACTTAGGATCATAACTTAAATGAAGTTATAAGTGAAAAATTATGATATGTCATAGCGGTGTGTATGTGTATGAATGTGAACTTTAGTTTATGGTTATGAGTTGATACTTGTGAGATATGCTATAATGGCTTGGTAAGGGATATGAAATCAATTGTTGACACGAGTTTTGGCTTAAATTGTAATGTGACGCCCAAATTTGACTAACATTTTTATATATTTTATTCTTTTTCAACAAGAAATGATAATCAATTTTTGGAAAATCATTTTTGTTTTTAGATAATATAAAGTTTATTTAAAGGAAAACCTTTTATACATATTTAATTTAAAACTTACACAATTAATTATTCAAATGGAAACCATATCTAGAAATTTTAAATTATAAGATTTCCTCTAAGACTAATGTTTTCAACTAAATAAATTATACAAAAAGAGAAATTCTTTTTAACCTCATTTAAATACAACTTACTTAAACACATATATGCAAAAAATGTTTCATATGCCATGTATGAAATCTATTCACAAATCAACTTCAGTGCACGGCCACCTTGGTTCACTGGTTCTTTAGGCATCAGTCGGCAAGAACATAAGTGTCCATCTTCAATCCTTGCCAATGTCGAATATGGCTGACATAAAACGCAAAATGAGTTTTTAACAACTCAATAAGCAACACAACCAAAATGGACAACTTCCCATGGCATTTATACATTTACAAATAAATCTAAAAAACGATGCCATATAACTTACAATGTAAGTTACCTTTTTAATCATTCAAACAATTTCACGCAATGATCTCTTAATCAATCAAGCTCTTTACACGATATGAACATAGTATCAATCATATCTCCAAACATATGGCATACAACAAGCTTTACATATAATTCAAAATTTGTGATCTAAGTCACAATTCACAGTAACTCATTCAAACAGATCACTCAACCTTAATTTAACATCATTCACATAAGTATGATCATAATACAAGTTCATCAAGAACACATCATTCAATATGATAAATGTGAATGCATATGATCTAATGCATTCCTCAACATGATCATACCCGAGATCCCATTACTTTCGCCCTTATTTGGCCTTAAAATTGACGTTTGCAAACGTGCATCGTCGGCCGGGAGTACAGGTTACAGTTACTATGGTCCATAGATTTTATGCCCAATAAAGGACAGATAAATGCCCAGTAAAGGCCAGAATAATTCCCAGAAAAGGCCAGAATAATGCCCAGTAAAGGCCAGAATAATGCCCAGTATAGGCCAGCACACTCGAACACTAAAATGTGAAACGAGTTTCCACTGTGCAGCAGTAACATATGTTTTATATACGAATGCAAATATGCTCCGAAGAGCCAGTAACCCTCCCTCATTTCAATTTCATGCTCCCAAGAGCCTTTTTCACTTTAATTTTATGCTCCCAATGAGCCCCAAATGTATGCATGATGCGAAAATGGTCAAACAACACATCCATGCATATTCATGCCAT
>CANYCX013562288.1:0-10041 GCA_948193385.1 Breynia disticha f. nivosa
AATGTATTTTGCCGGGTTAGAACTGAAAATGAAATCATTAGGATTTTTGTTTCTTTTCTAACCTGGAAAACTGTTTGTAAATTTTTGTAAATATATATATGTATTGTGGTTTAAAAATCAGATTTGATTTATGTCCTTCAAGTTTTATTGCTTGTTACTATTTGTAAATAAAATTCTAAAACAAAAACTTGATTTCTGGATTTAAGTATCACTTGCAGGAGGGAAGTATAAGCGAGTGGTATTTAAATTCGGGGGTCACACGATGATAGGAATTTGGTAAGATGTCTTGTGTTAATTTCCTAAATCTCGTTTTGATTCTTTGACCCAACTTTTCGACAATGTAATTCTTTCGTTTAAGCTCTGATTATAGCAAAATATGGCTCGTTGGAAAGATTAATGTGTGTACTATCCATTAGTAACCATTTTTTGTGTTAATTCATGGTTTAGGTACCTAAATTGGTGTTTGAAGATGGACATGTCCAAGTGACGAGTTTGGGTTTCCTAAACCTAGGTTCATTTTGGATTATCGTTGTTTAGGTAAGATTCTTTGGGCTCTATTGAGGTTATTTTAATGGCCAATTATTTAATGAGTGAGTATGGATCGAGGATAGGAAATTGCTTAGGGTTTCAAAAGGAAATCGGTGGAAATAGGTATAGCCTTTGTATCGAAAAGTAGAAAATGTAAAAACATATTTAATTAAATCTATAGGAAGCACTAAAGATGGATGGTATGAGGGAAAGAACAAGTTAGGTGAAGGTGGTTGGTGAGAACTATTAATAAGAGAGGGAATAAAGAAAAGAAATGGGTCATTTAAACTTATATAAACATAAAGACATCACCCATTTATTGTTTAGCATAATCTTATTCATATATGTGATTGATGTAATCCTTAATTGTCAGTAGGAGCACCTAACCAAGGCGAGGGTGGTTCCCAGTCTGGACGTTACACGAGTCTTGCGAGGTAAGCAACACGAATGTAGCCATCCTTGTGTGTATTATATGAATGATAATTTGTTTAATTTGTGTGTTGATTGGAATTGGTTGGTGAGATTGATTTTAAGTATATGATGATATCTTATTAATGTGTAAGTTGGTATGTTTATTGAGACATGATAAATGACTTCGATATGAAAACTTATTGTATACGAATGTATGTCATTTGAATGATGTTGTGTTAAACATGCTCGTATTCATACCATTGGGTTTACTGTTGATTGATTATGAGTCCGGGGTAATTCACTATGATAGAAAGCTTATAGTATCATGATTGGCATGGATAGGGTGGCTTGTATTCAGATGATTGATTATGAGTCCGGGGTAATTCACTATGATAGAAAGCTTATAGTATCATGATTGGCATGGATAGGGTGGCTTGTATTCAGATGATTGTTGAGGACTAAAGTGTGAGAGTATATAATCATTTATGACTGAATTCCATCTTCAATGTTAAAGCTTGGTATGTTAGATGGAATTAAGGATATGTTGTTGACATAAAGTGTACATGTTGCATTCATGCACTTAGGCTCTTAGTGAGCATGTGACACTTAATGAATTATAAAGGCTCTTAGTGAGCAAATGAATTAATGAGGGAGTGCTTATGGCGTTTAGTGTGCAATATTTGGTGCTCAGTGCACAATAATTTGGGTAGGATATAAGACATGCTACACCGGGCACAGTGGTTAATTATTTGATATATAGATGTGTGTACGAATGTGTCAGGCCAAAATAGGGTGAATATAAGGCCAAAACAGGGCGTAATATGGATATCCAATAGTTATAACCAAAACTCCCGGTAGAAATGCTTGTTTGCAAATGTCACTATATTGCCAAAACAGGGCGAAAGTTAAAATTCAAGTGGAAGTGTAAATGATCACATAAGTTTGCATTTTGGGTCACATTGGTCACAACATGATGTCATATGTGTGGGAGTGAGTTTGGTTCTAAATTTGGTATGTCATATTGTGAATATTGTATGTTATATGCAATTGAGGATTTTGTTGAAGTGGATCATGTTGTGTGTTCTGGAATGTTTGTGTTGTTGTTTTGATAAATAGAGATGTGTGTCTTAGATAATGAAGTAAGATGAATTGGGATAGGTGATGTTGAATTGAATGTGTGAAGGAATCGTGTGAAGATTTAGTTCTGGTTTGTGATTTTGACAGCTAGTTCGGGATCCATGCGGGTGGCATCAAAGTTTGTGGGGTCGCCTTGATCATTCGTACCGACCACGCGTTTGTCTGCACCCAGACTACGCGCAGTGGCAATAACCCTGCATACTCCTTGGCCACAACGCGTACTCTAGGTTGACACCATTTGGATCTCTGGGTACTGTTTGGTTTGGCTGAAATAAATACGTTATGTGTAAATGTTTTAAGTATGGTTGCTACTTTGTGATTTAACGTATATGATGATAAATTTAACTATGATTTTGTTTATAATGTGACTTGATTTGAGCGCGTGAATAACTAAATTGTGGATGGTTAACCATGTCGATAAGTGTTGCTTATTGGGTCTCGCGACTCATGGTGTTTTATACCTACCGTGTGGGCAGGGACCTGAGGAGATATTTTTGATCGGAAGATGTAAAGCTTTTGGACGCTCTGACTCAGATCGCAGACCAAAAGACTAAGGTGGGCTGTGCACCGGAGTTTTCTCTCTCTTGTTTTTTCTTCAAACTTGTATTCGAAATTGTATTGCAAATATTCATTTTGTAGGGTTATGTTCGAAATGGAATTATTCTGATTTCTTTTCTTATATAACCCTAATCAGTTTTTGTAAAACATTGTGAACTCGTATTTAGTAATGAAGGATAGTTGTATATATTGTTCAAATGGATGTATAAACAGTTTGTTTTCAGAACTTCGAAATGTACTACAAAGTAATGATGTCCAAGATTTAAGTATCACCTTAGATGAATTTATATAGAACAACGAGTGGTAGTTAAATTTTGGGGGTCACAATTTTTGGTATCAGAGCCTAGGTTTTGAAAATCCTCGGTTCCTAAAGTTATGGTTTTGCAAGTCAATTTTCAAAATGTTATTCCACGGGCATGCATGCTGATTTTGAAAATATACATTATCCTTCATAATTTCTAAATGGAGTTCTTTATCCGTTTTTCTAATTTCTACTTTTCAACATGATTTAGAAATGGAGGGATAAGGAGAAAGTGCACACGTAGCCGCTGATTCTTTTGAGTCGGTGCAAGGAAATGCGAATGCTCCTTAAGCAAGTGAGCAAGCGCCTACTAACCCTCAGGCACAAGCACAAGCTCAACCTCCAGCTATCCAACAACTCCTAGATCTTATAGGAGCGACTGTGAGGGAGCAGATACCTCAAGCTCAGAGGTTGGAGATTGATAGAAATTATGAGTAGATTAGGAAGCTTGGAGGAAAGGCCTTCTCTAGCACTACCGATCCCTCTGTTGCTGAAGATTGGTTGAGAGACACGGAGAGGATTATAACAAGGATGAGTTGTACTTCTGTACAGAAGGTTCAATATGCGACCTCGTTGTTTGAAGGGGAGGCAATCAACTGGTGGGATATGGTCCCAGGAAGTACGAGTGAACCACTTATGATGACGTGGGAGGCATTTCAGGCTGTTTTGCTGAGAAGTACACACCGCCACTGTACAGAAGGGAGTACAAAGATGAGTTCCTTAAGCTGGAGCAGGGAGATCTCTCTGTGGCCGATTATGAAGTCAAATTCACCTGTCTCTCTAGATGTGGCGACTGATGAGGCCAAGAAGGACAGGTTTGAGATGGGTCTTACGAGGGAGATTTGTCTGTTGCTGGCTATACAACATGTCAGTTAATCAGCTTTACTCACTGCTGCACTAAGAGCAAAGAAAACTCTGGGGGAGGAGAAGCCTTTAGAAGCCAAAAAAGGAAAAGTAAGAAGGAACTTCTTGTTGGGTAAAGAGTTCTAGTACTCAAGGGTCCGGAGTGATCAAGGGTTTGAAGAAGCAGGGTGGCAAAGGATCGAGCTCTGTTGGAAGATATTTTCCTCAGCCTAGTAAGAGAAGTGGGTTCGATGGCCAAAAGAGAGCTAATATCATCTGTTACTATTGTCAGAGGCTAAGGCATCGGGAGAAGGACTGTTATAAAAAGAGATATGATGAATCGAAAGCTCAACTTCCTCAGAGTAGTGTGGGAGATAGTCGTACCCGTGTTAGTGGAAACAAAGGACGAGGTGCCCAGTCTGGGAGGGCAGGGTCACTTGCCAAAGGCTCTAGAACTAACCAGTCATCAGCCCCAGCAGCACCACAGGCCAGGGTCTATGCGATATCTAGTGGAGATGTGGTGGATGACTCAAATGTGATCTCCGGTAGAGTTTATATTTCAAGTTTTCTTATTATTATGCTTATAGACTCTGGTGCGTCGCTTTCATTTATTGATTACGACCATGCATTAAAGTTTAACATGGAGGTAGAGACTTTAGATTATATAATAAAGGTGACAATATCGTCTGGGGAAGTGGTGAGAGTTAGGAAGGCAGTTAAAGCCTTCCCTATATGATAGGTGATCGGGAATTCCTTGAGCATTTGGTGGTTATCCATTAGGAGAATTTTGGGCTAATTTTGGGTATGGATTGGCTCTCGAAACACCGAGCTGTAGTAGATTGTTTTTAAAAGGAGGTGTTGGTCGAGGTTAATGGTCGAAAGAAGTATTTTTTGTTGGGGATAGGAGAGTCATACCCTCCTATTTGATATCCGTTGTACAGGCCATGAGTTTGATGAAAGATGGGTGTGAGGCATACTTAGCTAGTGTGGTGGATACCCTGAGTCCCAATGTGGGGGTGTCTGAAGTTCCAGTGGTACGCAAATATCCAGATGTATTCCCAGAGGACTTGCTCGGATTACCTCCTAACACGGTGCTTGATTTTCAAATTGAGACTGTACCAGAGATAGCACCAATCTCAATAGCACCCTATCGAATGGCGCCAGTGGAGTTAAAAGAATTAAAGAAGCAGTTGGAGGAACGACAGTAAAAGGGTTTTATCCGACCCAGTATTTCCCCATGGGGAGCGCTTGTATTATTTGTGAAGAATAAGGATGGTAGCATGAGGCTTTGTATCGACTATCGTCAGTTGAATTTGTGACGATTAAAAATAAATATCCATTGCCCCAAAATGATGACCTGCTGGATCAGTTTAAAGGTTCGGTGATTTTCTCCAAAATAGACCTAAGGTCGGGGTACTAGCAGTTGAGGCTAGAGGATAAGTCAGTGCCTAAGACAGGATTTAAGACCCGATATGGCCATTTTGAGTTCATGGTGATGTCATTTGGGTTGACTAACCCTCGTGGGTAGCGTTACAAGTTTTACGAGATAAGCAAATGTATGCCAAATTCTCTAAATATGAATTTTGGCTAGAGGAAGTCGCCTTTCTAGGCCATGTGACTAAAATACGGAGTTTTTTGGGCTTTGTAGGGTATTATCGATGTTTTATCCAGGATTTCTCAATTTTGGCAAGGCCGCTGACCAGTCTGCTAAGGAACAATGCCAAGTTTGATTGGAATGGCAAATGTCAGAGCAACTTTGAGGAGATTAAGAAAAGGTTGACTGTGGCTTTGGTATTTACTTTGTCATCTGAGGACGGGGAGTATGTGGTTTACATAGATGCTTCTAGGATGAGATTAGGAGGTGTGTTGATGTAGAATGGAAAGGTGATAGTGTATACCTCTAAAAAACTGAGGCCACATGAGCTCAATTATCCGACACATGACCTGGAACTGGCATCCATTATCCATTCTCTTAAGACTTGGAGGCATTATCTCTACAGAGAAACCTTCAAGATCTTCGCAAATCATAAAAGCTTAAAATATGTTACAACCCAAAAAGAGCTGAAGCTTAGACAACGGAGATGGATTGAACTGCTTAAGGAATATGATTGTTCGATAAAATACCATCCCAGTAAAGCGAATATGGTGGCTGATGCTTTAAGCCAAAAATCATTAGTGAGGGGTGATGTACCTGTATACATTGTGGCGTCACTGTTTGCAATGTGGGAGCTGCGATTAGAGCTGGACGTGATTACAAAGGGATTGCTTGCCAATATATCGGTGAGACCGATACTCAGGGAGCGGATAATGTAAAAGCAATTGGATGATGAGAAGCTGAGATTGGCAAAGAAAAAGGTGGAATAGGGAAGAGAAACCCCCTATGTGTTAGATGATCAGGGGACTTTGCACTATGGACAGAGACTTTGTGTGCCGAATTGTCCAAAATTGAAGGAAGAGATCCTTTAGGAAGCACATTCCTCTCGATATTCAGTACACCCAGGCAGTACCAAGATGTATAGACACTTTGGAACAGCTATACTGGTGGCCGAATATGAAGAGAGAGATCGCATAATTTGTGGCAACGTGTTTGAACTGTCAGCAAATTAAGGCTGAACATCAGGCTCCAGCTGGAAAGCTTCACTCATTAGCTATTCTAGAGTGGAAATGAGAGCGAATTACTATGGATTTTGTTGTTGGGTTGCCCAGGACGTTTTACAATCATGACGTAGTGTGGGTAATTGTGGATTGTCTAACAAAATCTGTGCATTTTCTTGCAATCAGGCAGGATGATTCTCTGGATAAGCTGGGAGAAAAATATGTGGCTAAGGTAGTGATACTTCATGGAGTGCCGATATCCATTGTTTCTGATAGAGATTCACGATTTACTTTGCATTTTTGGGGTAGTTTACAACAGACTATGGGTACTAAGTTGCATTTTAGTACATCATTCCATCCCTAGACTGATGGTCAGTTAGAAAGAACAATACAGACTCTGGAAGATATGATGAGGGCCTGTATTTTGGAGTTTAGAGGAAAGTAGGACGAACATTTGCTACTGATAGAGTTTGCATACAGTAACAGTTATCATTCCAGTATGAGAATGGCACCGTATGAAGCTTTGTATGGTAGAAAATGTCAAAGCCCAGTGTTTTGGGATGTTAAAGGACTTCGACAGATAGAAGGTCCTCAGTTGGTGCAGCAGACTGTAAATAAGGTTCAGGTTATCAAGAAGAGTGTTAAAGCTGCCCAAGATCGTTAGAAGAGCTACACTGACAAACATCAGCGGGAAATTTCTTATGAAGTGGGAGATAAAGTGTTTCTAAAGGTATCGCCTTGGAGAGGTGTGTTGCGATTTGGGAAAAGCGGAACGGTAAATCCTCATTTCATTGGCCCTTATGATATCATAAAAAGGGTAGGACCTTTACCTTACCAGCTGCGATTACCAGATGAACTTTCCAAATTACATGATGTGTTCCACGTGAACATGTTGAGGCGTTATTGTTCAGACCCCAGCCATGTGATCAAGGAGCTAAAAGTGGAATCAAGGAGACGAAAGTGGAAATTTCTGAAGACATGACGTATAAGGAAGAACCAGTGGAAATCCTGGATCGTATGGTCCATAAGCTAAGGAATAAGGAAATTCCAATAGTGAAAGTAAAATGGAGTTTCCATTCTCCGAAAGAGGCCACTTGGGAGGTCGACGCAGAGATGTGTCACCGTTATCCTCACTTATTTCCTGATCCAGGTACGAATTTAAATTTCGAGGACGAAATTTTTCTTAAGGGGGTAGAACTCTAACATCCTAAAAGTTTGGTAATAATAGTAAGATTTTAATAAATATATAAAAATATACATAAATTTTTCGCGAATTATTTTAAATAATAATTCAGTGGAAGGGTTAAGAATTAGAGTCAAATAAAAATCGGAGGTGGTTAAGTCGATCGGGAAAGAGAAAACGAATGAATATTGAACCAGTGTGATCGGGCAAAAAATTGTCCAAAACCGAATCCATATATATATATACTTGTTCCTATCTCTCTCTTCACACTCCTCACTCATGTCTCTCTCCTCCAAATCACTTTCCAAAGCCTTAAAATCCTAAACTATCGTATTTCCTAGTAGAATCTCGGTGTTTGGGAGTTCTAGAATCAGTCGGTGATAGGAATTTGGTAAGATGTCTTCTGTTAATTTCCTAAATCTCGTTTTGATTTTTTGACCTAACTTTCTGACTATATAATTCTTTCGTTTAAGCTCAGATTTTAGCAAAATATTGCTCGTTGGAAAGCTTAATGTGTGTACTATCCATTAGTAACCATTTTTTGTGTTAATTAATGGTTTAGGTACCTAAATCGGTGTTTGTAGACGGACATGTCAAAGTGACGAGTTTGGGTTTCCTAACCCTAGGTTCATTTTGGAGTATCGTTGTTTATGTAAGATTTTTCGGGCTCTATTGAGGTTATTTTAATGGCCAATTTAATTGGGTCTTAATTAATGAGTGAGTATGGATCGAGCATAGGAAATTGCTTAAGGTTTCAGAAAGGAAATCGGTGGAAATAGGGTATAGCCTTTGTATCGGGACTTAGAAAACATAAAAAAATATTTAATTAAATCTATAGGAAGCATTAAAGATGGATGGTATGAAGGAAAGAATAAGTTAGGTGAAGGTGGTTGATGAGAAGTATTAATGAGAGGGGGAATAAAGAAAAGAAATGGGTCATTTAAACTTATATAAACATAAGGACATCACTCATTTATTGTTTAGCATAATCTTATGCATATACGTGGTTGATGTAATCCTTAATTGTTAATAGGAGGACCTAACCAAGCCGAGGGTGGTTCCCAGTCTGGACGTTATACGAGTCTTACGAGGTAAGCAACACGAATGCAGCAATTCTTGTGTGTATTATATGAATGATAATTTGTTTGATTTGTGTGGTTATTGGAATTGGTTGGTGAGATTGATTTTGAGTATATGATGTTAGCTTATTAATGTGTAAGTTGGTATGTTTATTGAGACATCACAAGTGCCTTCGATATGAAAACTTGTTGTTTACGACTGTATGTCGTTTGAATGTTGTTATGTTAACCATGCTCGTATTCGTACCACTGGGTAATTCGCTGTGATAGGAAGCTTATAGTGTCATGATTGGCATGGATGGGGTGGCTTGTATTCAAATGATTGGTAAGGACTAAAGTGTGAGAGTATATAATCATTTATGACTGAATTCCATCTTGAATGTTAAAGCTTGGTATGTTGATGGAATTAAGGATATGTTGTTGACATAGAGTGTACATGTTGCATTCATGCACTTAAGCTCTTAGTGAGCGTGTGACACTTAATGAATTTTAAAGGCTCTTGGTGAGTAAATGAATTAATGAGGGAGTGGTTATGGTACTTAGTGTGCAATATTTGGTGCTCAGTGCACAATAATTCAGGTAGTATATAAAACATGCTACACCGGGCACAGTGGTTAATTATTCAATAGACAAACGTGTGTACAAATGTGCCATACCAAAACAGGGCAAATATAAGGCCAAAATAGGGCGTAATATGAATATCCAATAGTTATAACTAAAACTCCCAGTCGAAAGGCCCGTTTGCAGACGTCACTATATGGCCAAAACAGGGCGTAACTTAAAATTCAAGTGGAAGTGTAAATGGTCACATAGGTTTGCATTTTAGGTCATATTGGTCATAACATGATGTCATATGTGTGGGAGTGAATTTGGTTCTAAATTTGGTATGTGATATTGTGAATATTGTATGTTATATGCAATTGAGGATTTATTGGTTGAAGTGGATCATGTTGTGTGTTGTGGCATGTTTGTGTTGTTGTTTTAATAAAATTGAGATGTGAGTCTTAGTTAATGAAGTAAGATGAATTATGATAGGTGATGTTGAATTGAATGTTCGAAGGAATGGTGTGAAGATTTTTTTTGGTTTGTCATTTCGACAGGCAGTCCGGGATCCACGCGAGGTGGCATCAAAGTACGTGGTGTCGCCTTGATCACACGTACTTTGAGCCTGACCACGCATTTGTCTGCACCCAGACCCCGCGTACTCCTTGGCCACAACGTGTAGTCTAGGTTGACATTGTTTTGATCTCTGGGTGCTGTTTGGTTCTGCTGAAATAAATACCTTATGTGTAAATGTTCTAAGTATGGTTGCTATTGTAACGCCCTCAATGTTCTGTTTGATTTGAATTTAAATTAAAATACGTAGGAAAATTCAAATAAATTTTTCGCGAATTATTTTAAATAAT
>CANYCX013563078.1:0-23504 GCA_948193385.1 Breynia disticha f. nivosa
GGTGGATATATGGTTGATTTAGGAATGACTTAAAGTTGAATGTGAGTAAACATGTGTTTGTTTACATGGATATATGATTGACAATTGGTTGATTTGTTATGGATATCGTATACCTATGTGGTATGTTCTCTATATGAGATGTTGATATGCTTTCTTTGTTCTATTGTTGTGTGCTTAGAATGGTATAATGGAAAGCATGATACATATGATTCAGTGTGGTATTTGATATGCTCTGTGTGAGCTATGCTGCGTGCTGATACGAATGCCATTCCTATGCTGTGTGCTGATACGAATGTCATTCCTATGTTGTGTGTTGATATGATACAATGGCATTCATACATTCACATATTGCATAAGCATTTGTGTGACACGAGCCTGTGTGGCTATATTCCTATGTGGATTATCCTGTGTGAATAAGGACTTGTTGTGTGTTGTCCTAGACTTGTTGTGTGTTGTCCTAGACTTGTTGTGTGTTGTCCTAGACTTGTTGTGTGATGTCCTAGACTTGCTGTGTGTTGTCCATATTTATGAACTTTATGCTTAGAGCTGTGTGCTCAGGCTGTGTGTCATTCCTCTGCTGTGTGCGATAGAGGATTTCCACTACTGTGTGCCATGGTGGACAATAACCTGGGGTCATTCTGTGTGGAATTGCATTAGCATTTCATTTCATACATTTACATCTTTATATGTATGACCAATATGATTAATCCTGTGTGGATGATTATTTCATGTAAATATGATCCGTGTGATCATTCTTGTGTGGATAATTAAGCCTGTGTGGTATGTATTTGCTGTGAGCTATCCTATGTGAATGTTAGATAGATTTGTGTTATCTTAATGTTGTTGTGTGCAATATTGACAAATATGAATGATCTAAAGATTATTGTGTGGTGAATTAAGAGTATAAACCTATGTGGTTAGAATTTTGTGTGATTTGAATGATGGTGATTTGTACTGGCATAATCAAGTGCCATAGGGAGAAAATAGGTAGGCACGTTGTGAACCCCAATTTTAAAAACTTCATTTTTTAATGAACAATATTTTTGCAACATTTTTTTAAAAAATAAATTGTATGAGAGAGAAACAAAAGAAATAAAGTTTGTAAATCATTTCACAAAGACCAATATTGGCCATACACGAAAATAACGTCTGAAATGTAGAAGCAATGGAAAACATTTAACATGCCATGTTTGAAATTCTCATCTATACTAAAGTATGTATAGATATACAATCATACACAAAAACCCAATTAGGAGCTTGACCTTTAGTATCGGACTGCTTAGCCTCGTCGATCACGTAGTCCCGTCACTAATACATGTCACTCTGCACACATTCAACAGCAAAACACGGGTGAGTATATAAAAATACTCATTAAGTGACCCCCTAGTGTTATTAAGTTGGGGTGCAGGGGAACCTTCTGCCAACACGGGTGTACGTGTGGAGCACAAAGGCATATACGTGCCAAAGTTCCCTAATGGCTCACTGTAGCCATGCCACAAACAATTCTTTTATATATTTTATGTCTTAGGAATAATCCTAAGTCATTTCCTCATTTTAGATATTCATTTGTACATTATTCGGGCTTAAACTAGGTTTCTTGACCATATTAACGTATGTTTACCTAGCCACTAACGTACGTTATTCATCAGTTCATTATTCCATTTTCCAGCAATGAATAACGTATGTTACATGACATGTAATGTACGTTATACACCATTAACGTACGTTATCTATACATCTAACGTACGTTAATGGACAATAGAACCATTCTGTCCACTTTAACAAAAGTGTGAGACTTAGGTAATTCACACAACCTCAAAGCATATCAAACCAACCTTATTAGCCTCTAAATCAACCATTGTATACATCTTTAAGCCACACACAACATCCTTAATTAGTCAATCCAAGTATAACATAAACATACACTTAATCCTCATGTATTCATCATTTCTTTTCCATTTACACTTTCAAACTCTTGCAATCAATTTACAACCATACATATCATATCATTCATCTTAAGTTTCCATTAATCCATTTCATATTTTACATAAAACAACCCGCAACAAAACATATCATACATGTTTCCAATAACTTACTCACACTACCGTTAAAGCATATGCCCAAACCACTCAACTCATCATCATTCCTATACCACAATAACACATAAACATTTTCTATCAAGAACATAAACACATGTCTTAGATAATCACAAGTCCAGTTCCTCTCTATCAACATCAACTCACCAATATCATGCAACTCAACATATACCATACCAAAATTATACACATTCCACATATCCATGCAAGCTTATGTTATTTCCATACAACTCGTTCCATAACACACACATATCCAAGAAACTCATATAAGAGCACAAATCATCCAAGTACAAGTCATCGGGTCACGAATCACAACGATGCATAACCATACAATATTGTACCTATTCCACATAACTCAATCAAAAACACATTTGCTCAATCACAAGTCAAATATCATATCATAACCAACACACATTCATTTTCTATGCAACTACAAATGTATGCATAGTGAATGCTAATGCAATGCTAATGCATTTCCACATACATATGTTATGCTCCAGAGCCTTAAACTTTTCAAGAGAGAGACTCCTCTCGATCACTGCGACTGTGGGCACAAACACCTTAAATCAAGAGAGAGACTCCACTCGATCTCTTTGCGCATATTGGGAAAAAACCCCTTGTTTTCATATGAAGAGAGACTCCACTCATCTTCGTGCATATGGGCCATAAGCCCCCTTTTCACAAGTGAGCCATAAGCTCCTTTTCATCTCAATGCATGAACATGCAACGTGCTCATGCCAACACAATAATGATATGTGTGAATGCAACTTCATGCATTTCCAATCTCATCTCAAAGTTTCTCAACAACACATGCACATGAATGTTCCCTAAATCAACCATATAACAAAATAAACCAACATCCTCATATGGCCAACTCGTGGCATAAACCAAACATACCCCATATGTAACTCATATGAGTTCATCATATGACCAAAAAGGAACATTCACCACATGCACATGATAAACAAGAATAATTCACCATATCATCCATAAAATGCCAATTCATAGGAAGGAAACCACAACATACCATACCACAAACCAAGCTTTCATAACTTATATCCACATAGTATTCATAATTACATTGTCATACATATTATACACAATTCATCATAAGCTTCATGCTCATGATCATCCAACACTTTCACAAGAATACATACTCATAAGCACCACGTGCAATTCACTCATTCCAACATCAATATAAATCACATCTCTTTACACAACCAACTTATTCTTACACAAACTACATTTTTCACACAATCCATTAATTTTGCATTCAAAACATGCAAGGTACACATATATCTTTCTACCTTATTCATAATCATTCTAAGGAACCACATAAAACATAAGCGATTTAAGCCTTTCATTTAAATTATTTTCATTTCCAATTCATCCAAGAAACATTTATAACATAAACTTAACCATACAAGGAAAACATTCAGTTGTAAGCATCAAATAACACTTACCTCGCGTTCCAGCAGACTCGACTCGGCACAAATCCCCGATTTAGGTTCTGTTTCCACCTCCTACGCAAATTTTAACGCATTTCATTTTATAGACATTATTCTACACTTAATTTCTCATTTACCTAACCAATTCCTCAAAATTCTAAAATTCTCCCATAACCCTAAAATCATCAATCTCCCAAAATCTACTGTTTTTCCATTAAATGTTTATGGATTCATATAATACAATGAAAACTCAACAAAACTCTACCAAATGCACATAATTCCCTACACATTTTAGCTTAGAATCAAGGATTTTACATCTTTCCTCTTTGCTCTCAGAAGCCCTAATGTGGAGGAATTCAGTTGGAAGGATTGATTCGTTGTTAATCCCTTGTAATCCATGAGTTGGCATGCTGTTTTGGTGTTTGGGAGGCCTTAGATTGGTGTTTGGGAGTTGAGAGGATGTTGGAGTGTTTGGGGATTTTTTTCCCTGAAAGGAGATGTGTTTTACCCATTTAGTGACATGTTCAGACCCCCGATAATGTATGTTTATTTTGCAATTAACGCACATTACTAAAAATGAGATTCTGGGAAAACAGGGAAGAATAGCGTACGTTGTTCTTTCCCTAAACATACGTTATTAATCAACTCACAAGAATAACGTATGTTTCGTCCATAGTTAACATACGTTAATCAGCATTTCCAACTCTACTTTTCATTCCCGACTCTCTTTCGATCACCCAACATATATATACTTATATATACATGTTAACAACTTATATTACACATTATTCAAACTTAAATATACATCTTTCCAACAATCAGATCATCATTTTTTTGGGGCATTACAACTCTCTCTCTTAAGAAATTTTGACCCTGAAATTTAAAGCAAGTTAGGTTTTTAAATCAACTTAACTTACTTAACCTCACACATTTTAACTTAAAGCTCTTAGGTTTTTAATAAACTACAAGGATCAAACATACCACCAAGTGAAAACATACTCAGCTTAATAAATACTTACAATTCACACTATCACAAACATGCTCAAAGCATGCTTCACCATTAACACATTGTCACTTTAAATCACAAAACATTATGTAACTCAACCATAACAAATAAACTAATTCAAAACATCAATTAACACACAGAGACTCATCATCATATGAACATCTTGCTTACACCTTCATGCATTTTCTCATTTTTCTATTATCCAATCAAACATTTCTTCTACACATGCCTTAATGAAACTGATCATTTAATCCACATGTTTGTTCTCATTTTTGTACTCACTTTTATCCATAAAGTTTCAACACCACACTTTACGCTCATATCGGTAACCAAGGCAAAGCCTTCTGTTCAATCACACTTTAACTCTCAAATACTCCACTCATAAATTGTCATTTAGGGCATTTCTACGCCCATAAGTTTTCAACATTTTCATATCTCTCACTTTTAGGCAATATGCCTTTAACACACTATATTTCTATCCCGAATCCCAACATTAAATTGCACTCTCTCATCGACTCTTGGTCGGATTATTGTCCACTCAAAGAGGCACATCATAACCTCAAAGTTGTCTCTATTCATCGAATACTCAAACGAATACCCAAAAACATCCTTATGATTTAATTTCCACTCTAACCACTAGTGTTCCATTCATAAGTTTCACTTAACCAGTTTATCCAATTCACATAATCTCTGCTTTGCACATTAAACTACACATACACTTATCTCAAAATTGCAAGCAATCAATCATGACCCATCGGATCATGTTAAAAGCATAAAACTGATATCCATATGTCATCATTACAAACTGATCCATTTTATGTGCTCTAAATTCTCTCATCTAACTCTCACAATATATATATATATATATATATATATCTATTGTAACATCCTGGAATTTAAATGATGGAATTATTGAATAACAATAGATAATACATATTGTTTATGGTCTAAATTCTCTCATCTAACTCTCACAATATATATATATATATATATATATATATATATATATATGTTTATAATCTAATCCAGATTAACACAAATGAACACATTTGAACATGACTATAATCAGAAATGAACACCTATGAACATATATGAACATGGTAGTAAAGTATCTGTTGTTGAGGCCAAAGTACGCGCAGTTGGCACTACCACGCTTACTTTGATGCCCACCACGTGTAGTGTGCTGTGTGCTTGAAAAAATATAAATCAAACAATTGAGACTTCCACAGAAACCTTATTTTACCTATCTTTCACTCTAGAGCTAAAGAGAAGCAGGGAAAGCTGAGAAGAATGGGGATTTGAGCAAGGAAAGTGAATTTGGTTTCTTGCCTAAGTTGATAAGGTAAGATGGTAGGAACATATATATAGTTTATTTAAGGTTTATGGTTGGTTTTTTTGGATTAAATGGATATAAATTGTTGTTTTGATTGCTGGAATTTAGATATGGAAGTGCAAGAACCTTGAATTGATGTCATGTATGTGTTAGGATGGAAATTAAGAAGAAGGATGGATAAAGAAGAGTAGAAAACAAAGGTTGACAAAGGGTTTAGTTAAGGTTTATTGCTGGAAATTATAAAACATAGAAAGTATATGCATTTGATGAATAAATGCTGGAACTATATGTTATTGAATGAATTAGAACTTGAATGAAACCATAGAATGTGTTTGGAAGAAGAATTCTTTAAATTGATGAAGTTTGGGAAGATGAATGTATAAGTAAAGAATGATAAATGGTTGACTTAAAGTTGATAATACTTGTTTTGATTCTTCAATGAATGTGTGAATTCTTAGTTAATTCCTTGTATGTTATGAATGACATACAGGAGGATCTTGACGAAATCGGAGTAGGTAATGAGTTGTGTTTGCTTATTGATTTTTCTTTGTTTAGAGGTAAGTGTTCTTATGCTTACATATTGGTTCGTACTTTGTTTAATGCCAATTCTATTTAAGTAGAAAAATGCTTATAATAATATGTTGAGTTTGCTAGATTCTAGATGAATCATATTGAATATGACAATGTGATGATTGGTTTATAATTGATATGGAATGGAATGAATGTATTGATGAGTATGTCTTAATTGACGTATGGTTGATTGAATGTTGATTGATGCTTTGTTATGGTAGATTGATATAAATTTGATTATTGATTATAAGCTTTGAAAAGCTTATTATATATGTTATGTTCTTAGGAACATTACAATGATTTTACTATACTTTGCGACTGATTTGACATGTTGATTTTACTTCCCTTGTTGTTCATTTGATGAACTCTATTTGATTGAGTTTGGTATGCTCTGTTTAATATATTGACATTTGGTTGATATATGAGTGGTTTACATGCTCTAAATGCTTTGATTAATTTCATATGTGATATTCGGATATGAGAAAGCATATGATTGCTTATTGAGCATGTTGAGCATATATGATTTGAGATATTGTTATATGAATGCATTGATCATTCATGGTGTTGCATTATTGTGTGACACGGATATGAGATACAGGCAGGGCCGGTCGATGCCAGTTTAGGACCGATGATTCCGAGAGAGATCACGATGCCGTACTGGGTACGATGCCGGTCTGGACCGAGGGAAAATGAAAAAGAAAAGAAAAAGAAAAGTGAAAGAAAGACCCCGGGGCATTTCGCATGTGATTGCATTGACATTCATATGCACTTTTATGATTCGCATTCATTTATGGCATGTGTTGATTCTTGCTTATGATTTATGAATGCTACACGAGATTTATATTTGGATGTTTAGCATTGTACATTACTTATGTACGTTTGTATCTATGCTCATATACATGTTATATGAATGCTAGAATTGTTTGATTCTGAGTTCTGTGCTATGAGATATATGGTATGGTATGAGAGATATGTTATCTATGTGTTGTTGAGAGACTTGAATGGTGCTTTGATATGTTTTGGTGAATGATATAGTGTGACTACAAACAGGTACATGGTTGATGTGTTTTTATATGAAAACACTGTTATTGTGATACATAGATTATATGATAATGCATGAACATGTACAAGTAATTGTTTGCTGGGATTTGAATTGTTAATCGAAACACAAAGCACAATACAGAGATTTAGTACATCTTTGTACTGACGAGCACGTCATCGTGTTGGACATTGAATCTTAATAAGAATGAACTTGTATTTCAATACGGTGTTGGGTCATTAGGGAATGAAGCGATGAGCACGACCTCGTGTTCATTAGCACGCCTGTGCTAACCAGATCCCTGCACTTCATATAAACTAAATTTGGGCCTACACTTACTGAGTATTATTATATACTCACCTTTTTGTTCGTTTACATGATGTGCAGGTATAGCAGGATTACTACGAGGAGGACTCAACCACGAAGATTACAAACATGGATTGTTTTGAAAAGATGTTTAAAAGAAATGTATTTTATTTATTACATTTCAAATAAATTGATTGTATAATTTTATAACTCTTTTCTATATTCATGTTTTTGTTGAAAATGATTTGAAATATTGGGTAAATGATTTTATATTTTGGGATTTGAAATTACTTGGAATTTAATGTTGGGTCTCACATTTCGTGCTATCAGAGCAGGGATTAGATATCCCTAGGAATGATACATTATTTTTCGAGTTTTATGCATAATTTTGTTTTGGAAAAACAATGATTGAGTTGTGAAAACTATGAATGGTTTAATAAAATCTTCGTGCTTCGACCTCGTGGAATCCTCACATTGATAAGGTAAGAGTACTTACCTATAATCTAAAGGTTCTTTGTGGACGTTAAGCTGAAAATGTGAATGATAATGATCTTAAGTGAAATGAATCTATAAAGATATACGTACATGCCTGGATTACTTAGGTTAAACGCTATGTGGTCTTAACCTAGACTATTTTGCGAAGGGCATGAAATGATCAGGGTGCATAAAAGTTATGTGATATGAATAATGCACATGAATTGCACATTCGAATCTGTGTGATGATATAAGCTATAACAAAAATTCATTGATATTGTCGAGTGAAAACTCGAGAGAAAACTATTAGTCGAACATTTCGACGAGATATCAGGGTGAGAGACTCTGAAAGAAAATTATTTAAAACTTGTATTAGGCAAATCTGCAATTGCCTTCTATAATACAAGTGCAGAAAAATGTTCTTATGATGTCAAGTAGTAAATGAAATAAAATTAACCTAAAATAGTTAAGTGTGTATAACACATGATTCTGATGGAATGAATAAATTCAATCATAAGAACAGAGAAAAACCATATGTAAAATATGTTTAGAGTTGAAGCATATGAACATGATGATGTAAAAGATAAAGAATGATTGAATGATCATTATATTAGTACCTGACACGACCTCATGTCTGCAAAATTGATGTCATGTTGACCTTAAATTATTCATTTCAGTATGTAGGCATGTCTTCGTATCGAACTTGTGTTGGACAAAGGATCTTGTGTCCAAAAGCACGACAGTTGCACTCAATTAAAATGTATTGTGAGTGTGACAAAAACCTGAATTGAACAAAGGTTGCCATGTAATGATCGAAAGTAAGAATGAAAACAATGAGGTGTTAAGTATTAAACGCTGTTAAATGTTAACAAAAACAAAGAAAATGTAAAGTCACAAATGATGTGAAGAGAAGATTTCTAGGCTTATGTTAATATAAGCGGTTTCAAATGCACGTTTTTGTGCAAATTAATTAAATGGTACAGATACAGTAGATGTGTTTCTTAACACAAACTGGTTTGAAAAATTAAAGTATCAACTTGTGAAATGTCTTTCTAGAGACGTGAATGAATTGTAAAAGATAAAAAAAATGAATTATCTAAGAAAAGATGGAAAACCATTTAAGAGAGGATCTATTATACACCGATATGCGATGTTTTTGTAAACTACTATGAGAATTATGATGTTGCTCTATTGTCGCAAGAGATTATGAGAAATATAGTGTTCAAAGGAGCACAATATGAGAGTGAAAAGTAAGAGATAAATGAAAATTGAAGTCAGAGTGTATAATGACGAGGTTATGATCTTATAGAGAGAGGATGTTCAATAATGAAATATAGAAATGCTTAAGTAATTGAGAATTTTGATGTGAAATTCTTGAGGTTTGATCTTTTTCGTCTCTTTTCTTTAGCGTAATGCCAAGAGTATACATTGGTTATGGAAAAAATTGTTGGTTTCCTTTGTCATTTTTCTTGACCAAGGTGGAACAATTTGTCTATTCTTGCATTCTTCTCGTGTATATAGATTCATGTTCTTGTTATCTACCTTGGGTTCGCATTACGAATAGAGCAGAGAGCATGAACATAGAGATACATATGAGAGATATTGAGCACATGTTAGAGAGAGTGAAAATGAAAGAAAGTGCATATACAATGAATGTGTATACCAAATTTCAGTTCTGTATGGAAGACATAATTGTATCTTATGCTAATAAATGTGGAGATATTGGTATAATGCAATAGTTAAAGTAATGCATCACTTATGTTCTCTTGATTAGAAAATGTGAATGTAAGCTAAATGCTTATTCGTAGAAGAAATATAACTATGTGATATGCATATATGATATGAGAAGTAAAGAAGTATGATGTCATTGTAATGAACTCAAATATGTGAAACAGGATATGGAATATGGTCTAGATGAGTGAGAATACTTATTCTTGAGTTATCTCCTAAAGTGAAAGTTTGAGACACTTGCAAAATTAAAATGTGATCAACTAGATACTTTCAGCTGTAATGAATCTGAAACGTGCAAGAATACCACTTGTGACATACTTTTATACTACTTGAGGTTAAATTTTGAGGACGAAATTTTCTAAGTGGGGGAGAATTGTAATATCCCAGAATTTAAATGATGGAATTGTTGAATAACAATAGATAATACATATTGAAAATGATGAGTTATATGTTTAGGTTCTGATCCAGATGAACACAAATGAACACATTTCAACATGACCCTAATCAAAAATGAACACCTATGAACAATATGAACATGGTAGTAAAGTACACGTTGTGGAGGCCAAAGTACGCGCAGTCGGCACTACCATGCGTACTTTGATGGCCTCCACGTGTAGTGTACTGTGTGCTTAAAATAAATATAAACTGAAAAATTGAGACTTCCACATAAACATTATTTTACCTATCTTTCACTCTAGAGCTAAAGAGAAGCAGGAAAGCTGAGAAGAAGGGGGATTTGAATAAGGAAAGTGAATTGGAGTTTGGTTTCTTGCCTAAGTTGATAAGGTAAGATGGTAAGAAGATATATATAGTTTATTTAAGTTTTATGGTTGGTTTTTGTTGGATTAAATGGATATAAATTGATGTTTTGATTGCTAGAATTTAGATAAGGAAGTGCAAGAACCTTGCATTGATGTCATGTATGTGTTAGGATGGAAATTAGGAAGAAGGATGTATAAAGAAGAGTAGAAAACAAAGGTTGATAAAGGGTTTAGTTAAGGTTTATTTCTGAAAATTATAAAAGTATATGTATTTATTGAATAAATGCTGGAACTATATGTTATTCAATGA
Organism: Breynia disticha f. nivosa; assembly: GCA_948193385.1. Classification (NCBI taxonomy): domain Eukaryota; kingdom Viridiplantae; phylum Streptophyta; class Magnoliopsida; order Malpighiales; family Phyllanthaceae; genus Breynia; species Breynia disticha. The sequence goes on from CANYCX013563078.1 coordinate 11,075, forward strand.
ATTAGAACTTGAATGAAACCATAGAATGTGTTTGGAAGAAGAATTATTTAAATGGATGGAGTTTGGGAAGATGAATGTATAAGTAAAGAATGATAAATAGTTGACTTAAAGTTGATAATACTTGTTTTGATTCTTGAATGAATGTGTGAATGCTTAGGTAATTCCTTGTAAATGACATACAGGAGGATCTTGACGATATCGGAGTAGGTATTGAGCTGTGTTTTCTTGTTGATTTTGCTTTGTTTAGAGGTAAGTGTTCTTACGCTTACATAATGGTTCGTACTTTGTTTTAGGCTGATTCTATTTTAGTAGAAAAATGACTATAATGATATGTTGAGTTTGCTAGATTCTAGAATAATCATATTGAATGTTGATTGATGATTTGTTATGGTAGATTGATATAAAGTTTCATTATTGATTATAAGCTTTGAAAAGCTTATTATATATGCTATGTTCTTAGGAACATTACAATGATTTTACTATACTTTGCGATTGATTTGGCATGTTGATTTTGCTTGCCTTATTGTTCATTTGATGAACTCTATTTGATTGAGTTTGGTATGCTCTATTTAATATACTGACATTTGGTTGATATATGAGTGGTTTACATGCTCTGAATGCTTTGATTGATTTCATATGTGATATTCGGATATGAGAAAGCATATGATTGCTTATTGAGCATGTTGAGCATACATGATTTGAGATATTGTTATATAAATGCATTGATCTTTCATAGTGTTGCATTATTGTGTGATATGGATATGAGATACAGGCAAGGCCATATGATTCCGGGCGAGAGCTCGATTTTGGTCTGGGACCGATAATTCCGAGAGAGATCTCGATGCCGTACTTGGTAGGATGCCGGTCTGGGCATTTCGCATGTGATTGCATAGACATTCATATGCACTTTTATGATTCGCATTCATTTATAGCATGTGTTGATTCTTGCTTATGATTTATTAATGCTACACGAGATTTATATTTGGATGTTTAGCATTGTACATTACTTATGTACGTTAGTATCTATGCTCATATACATGTTATATGAATGCTAGAATTATTTGATTCTTAGTTCTGTGATATGAGATATATGGTATGGTATGAGAGATATGTTATATATGCGTTGTTGAGAGATTTGAATGGTGCTGTGATATGTTTTGGTGAATGATATAGTGTGAATGCAAACAGGCACATGGTTGATGTGTTTTTATATGAAAACACTGTTATTATGATACATAGATTATATGACAATGCATGAACATGTACAAGTAATTGTTTGCTGGGATTTGAATTGTTAATCAAAACATAAAGCACAATATAGAGACTCAGTATGTGTTCGTACAGACCAGCACGTCATCGTGTTGGATATTGAATCTTAATAAGAATGAACTTGTATTTCAATATGGCGTTGGGTAATTAGGGAATGAAGGGATGAGCACGACCTCGTGTTCATTAGCACACATGTGCTAACTGGACCCCTGCACTTCATATAAACTAAGTTTGGGCCTACACTTACTGAGTATTATTATATACTCACCCCCTTTGTTTGTTTACATGATGTGCATGTATAGCAGGATTACTACGAGGAGGACTCGACCACGAAGATTACAAACATGTATTGTTTTGAAAAGATGTTTGAAAGAAATGTATTTTATTTGTTACATTTCAAATAAATTGATTGTATAATTTTATAACTCTTTTCTATATCCATGTTTTTGTTGAAAATGATTTGAAATATTGGGTAAATGATTTTATATTTTGGGATTTGAAATTATTTGGAATTTAATTTTGGGTCTCACATCTATGCTCGCAATCTCCCATCTATCAGGTAATGCTAGCCCAAGGTAGGTAAACAAGAACATAGTTTGCGATCGCAGAAGAAGGAAATGCACAATGCAGAAATTTTTGAGAAATGCAAGTAATGTCCTACCCTTGGTCAAGAAAAATGTGTAGGAAATCAAAGACTGAACTTCCTTATACAAGGTATAACTCTGGCAACACCTTCAAGAGAAAGAACGTACAATAGCAACCTCAATGGTCACACTCTACAATCAAATCCTCAAATATAAATTACCATAGTCTCCTAATATCCTCAATAGATCTAACTTGATCTCTCTTTTCACTCACTCAATGTTTAGTTAGTCACTAAGACCGTGAAGTTTATTCTTTTAATTTTTACGGGACTCAATCCACGCACCACTCTAAATAACTTTCCCAATTCCTGGGAAAACACTCATGCTCTCGCTAATTACTTAGGTTTTCTCCCAAGTTCTCACATCTCATTTAGGGATTTCATTTTCCGCACCCAATTTCATTCTTAATTGGTTTGGTCACATTATGATTATAAGGTAGTTGTGTCCTCTTTATTCATAACTCTCATTAACTCACTCAACCGTAAATCATATAGCATCATTCTCATATTTCATACAAGCAACAATGTCAGTCGCAGTGCCTAATTATCATACAATTTCAAAACACTAATTATAGCATTTTCACATTTCCAAGTTATTTCCTCATCTTTACCAATCCACTCAACAACCACTCTGTAAGCGTATATTGCATCATTCAAACTCATTCTCAATGAAACATCAATTCAATCCATAATCAATCGATTCATGACATCTCAAGCATAATCGTATACGTACGGCACTCAATATCGCACATGGTTTAAAACATAAGTATTTCCCATTGTTAACTTCAATCCATTAACAAGGTTTCATGCATTTACAAAGGTATAGCACAATCCATCATTTCTTTTTCATGAAAATGTAAATAATATACTCCTGCCAACATGCATTCTTTCACATGATTTACGACCATTTCTTTCGTGTCACAACATGGACACATTTTCCATTCCTCTCATAGCATATCATCAAACATACTCTCTTTACCATTTTATGTACAAAAGCTTATTAGAATCAGTAAACATGTTTCACACTATGTATTTGATTCTCTTTTAATGCGGTTCTAATATATACCATAACCATTTCTAGACGGGTATATACTCGCTCTGCATTGATTAATGCACGCAAGGCAATATAGGTCTTTAACCTTTTCTTTTTACTCAAAACCATAGCAATTATGCAAGTCTAATGAAAAGTATCATATGAACAAATTCATATTCATACACGTATGCCCAATGCACAATTTGCTCATTTCGTACAAACACCATTTCAATGTAGTTGATAATACACACACTTTATCATGTTCTTAATTATGAACTCTGTGTCCTGGTAAATTCCTGCCCAGCACAGGCTCTCGCAACTCGGTGGCCTCGTGCAATACATGGTCAACTAGCTCCAACATTTAGAAATCAATATTTCCAAAACCATACGTTCATACACAAGAATGCAATGAAAACACTTTTCCGACACAATCCGTGTGAAGCTCAAATTTTTAAAAACATTTCCCCAAATTTGAACTCTCATTAAAATAAAAATAAAAATAAACATAACTTTCTTTATAAAACACAACTCTGCCAAAACATTTACATAAACACACACACAGAAAATAAATAAGTTAGTTTGAAAATGTATCCAAACCACATATATACATAGAATATACAATCATGAAAACCAAAAAAAACTAAAACAAAGATCTCCGGAGCTGGACCTCACTCGTATATCTCAAAATGCCTCTGATCACAGCCAAACTGATCTGTTTGCAGGTACCTACGATCTGCACATCATTAAAACAATGAAAGTGGAGTATAAAAATATACTCAGTAAGTAAATCACAATTAATTAAGAATAAATGAAATGTAGGGGAACAGCGCGGGTCATGCCGGATGAACACGAGGGAGTGCTCCTATCAATCTCCCAGATAGCACGTTGTGCCAGAAATAACACGAGCCAAGCTCAAGTATTATTTTTCCAGGCAACATGATCATGCCAAACATGAACACGATGTCGTGCTCATAATCTTTTCCCAGATTACCCAGCAATACGAGTCGTGCTGGACTGCATGAGGGCGTGCCAGCTTTTGTTTTAAACCTTTATTTTCTGAATTCACGTATGTTGAGTTTTAGTTGTGTCCTTTCAATCATATACAATTCTAGTATATCATACATACCACATGTACTTTTAAAATATGATTTTTAACTCAGTTAAGAGTAAAACCAATCAAATCACCACATACCCACACATACCATTCAAGCATAATAGCTCATCCATTCTCAACATACCAGGCATATAAGCTCAACACATACATATTCAGCATTCATAATAACAGAAGCATGAATAACAAGCTATCAATGAATGCCACAAAATCTCATGTACGCACACGCTCACACATTTCCAAAGATGAATGCCTTGGGCTTACATATCTCCAATATCCGATCTCGAGGGCCACGACCATATAGGCCAAGTATCAATCATAAAGACCATGACCATAAAGGCCAAATCATAACCTCAACCACTAGGGCCACGATCCCAAGGACCATATATGCTCACACACACACATGCTCACAAAGAAACAAACATGCTTCCAGAATCATTATAAATTTCATACGACTATGAAACATGACATATAGTCAATTGATCATGCAAATCAATCGTTTCAAACATGAGCATATCCACATAATTCATAAACACATATGAATCATTAACATAAGATCAAATCTTCCTTAACATTAACTTAAGCTATTTAAAACTTTTAATGAGTTATGTTTAAGGAAAATTCCTAAGTTTTTCTAGCACTTATATCGTAAGTGTACGAAATCACTTACCTCGATTCACATGCCAATCGCACCGCTTCCACCGACTCGATTCCTCAATTCAAACTCGTCTAGATCCTCCTAGACCATCAAAAATAATCACAATCACTCATTCATTCAATTCTTACAAATCCCCTCAATCCTAAACCATTTCTAGCAACTAATCTCAACTTAGAAATCATTCTAATATTGCTGCCAACCAATCAAATCAACCCTCCAAGCATAAGGAAATAGTGAAACTTACCTTTAATAGGCTTGGGATTGATTTTTGGCAAGAACTAAGTTGTTCTTGCTGAATTATTCCTTTGAAATCACACTCTAGGGTTTCCTTCCCCAGCTACTAGCTTAGTTCTCTGTTTTTGCAAATGGAATGAATTAGAACAGATTACTCGATATCTTTCCAGACCACACGACCTCGAGCACAGGTCGTGCCATTTGGTTTTGCCTTGATTTCTCAGCACGAGTTTCTGTTCCATCGTGCACGATCTCGTTCTGCAATTATTTCGACACGAGGCGTGCCAATTTTTCCAGGTTGAGCACGAGGTCGTGCTCTTATGCACCCATGAGCACGAAGTGTGCTGCACGAGCGTGTTGACTGCTGTTTTTCACAATTTTCACCTAAATTGATCTGATTCGATCCCATTTTAATGTATTTCCAAAATATTTAAATTCCAATAATTTCCAGAACGTTACAAATCTCCCCCATTTAGGAAATTTCATCCCCGAAAATAAAAAAGGATCAAATCCTGAAGGATTTCTGATATGTTACATTTTTTAACCTAACATATCATACCAAACACTTCAATTTTGCAGCAAAACAGCAGCATACATATCCGCAGAACTGACCCGTAATCAGAAACATACCCGTAACACTATCATCGAGTCTCAAACAATTCACATCATCAATCCAAGCCTTTCCTTTTATTGTCAAATATCAAATCAAGTTAAGTTTTCTTTCTTAACTTGAAATCAAATCTTAAACAACATCGCAACACTAAAATGCAACATAAACTCGGATCAAATCATACCTCACGATACCGAAGTCGAGTCCAGAAACAAATAAGGATATTGTCTCCGTATATCAGACTCAATCTCCTAAGTAGCTTCTTTCGGCGAATGGAAACTCCATTTCACCAATACCATCAGAATCTCACGATTCCTCAGTTGCCTCAACTGACGATCCAAAATCTAACCGGCTCCTCCCGATAGGTCAACTCCTCAGATACCTCTATCTCAAGAGCTCGTAACACATGGCTAGGGTCAACTCTATATCGTCTCAACATCAAAACATGAAAACATCATGTAATCGAGACAACTCAGCTGGTAAGCTCAATCTGTATGCAAGTGGTCCCACTCTCTCCGTAATCTCATACGGTCCAATATACCTAGGACTCAACTTGCCACGTCTCCTAAGCTGAATCATACTTGTCCAAGGAGAAACTCATAAAAATACCCTGTCACCTACAGAACACTCTATCTCTCAGTGATGTCATTCATAATAACTCTTCTGACGATCTTGGGTCACTTGCATACATCTTTCCACAATATTAATTTTATCCAGGGTCTGCTGAACCAACTCTGGTCCTTAATCTGTCGCAAACCCTCCACATCCCAGTACGCTGGACTCCGGCACCGTCTACCATATAGAGCCTCGTAAGGTGTCATCCTGATACTAGAATGGTAAATATTATTGTATGCAAACTCAACCAATGGTAAATGATTTTCCCAATTTCCTCTAAACTCTAACACACAAGCTCAAAGCATATCCTCAATCATCTGAATCGTCCTCTCTGACTAACCATCAGTCTGTGGATCGAAAGTCATACTGAATCTCAATCTCATACCCATCGCATCCTGCAAACTCTGCCAAAATTGCGGTGTAAATCGAGGATCCCAATCAGACACTATCGATGTAGGAACACCAAGTAATCTAACGATCTCAGGAACATATACCCCAGTTAGCCTATCCAACGTATAATCCTGTCAGATAGCTAAAAGTGAGCTGATTACGCCAATCGATCAATAATCACCCAGATAGCATCACGACACCGTAACGTCCCTCGTAACCCAATCAAAAAATCCATAGTGATTTTCTCCCACTTCCACTCAAGAAAGTCAAGTGGTCTCAGCTTTCCCGCTGGTGCCTGATGTTCTGTCTTAATTTGCTGACAAGGAAGACATCTAGCAATAAACTCGGCTATATCCTTCTTCATATGTACCCACCAGTAAAATTCTCCCATATTTCGGTACATTTTAGTACTACCAGAATAAATTGATAACGTAGAAGAATGAGCTTTTGTCATCAACTCACTCTTCAACTCTGAAATATTAGGAACACTTAGCCGATCACGATAGTATAACGTTCCAACATCATCAAGTCGATGTACTGTAACCACTTTCCATGTCTCAATTTTCTTTTTGATTCGCATCAAATAATCATCCTCAATTTGTCTTGTTGCAATCAACTCTCTCATCTATGGCAAAACACTGATATTAGCTAACATCTGATCCTCAATCAGATCTAACTGTACACGAAGCTCTCGTAACGCAAATAGAGACTCCGCTCTATACGTCACTGTATCATAATCCCCTTTCTCTTTTCTACTCAAAGCATCGACAACTACATTTGCCTTTCCAGGATGATATTCAATCGTACAGTCATAATCTTTCAGAAGCTCTATCCATCTCCTCTGTCGAAGATTTATCTCTCGCAGTGTCGTAATGTACTTAAGACTTTTGTGATCAGTGAAGATCTGAAAAGTCTCTCCGTACAAATAATGTCGCCAAACCTTCAGAGCACGGTTAATCGCTACCAAATCTAAATCATGCCTCGGATAATTTACCTCGGTGGTCTCAACTGATGCGAGGTATACACAATCACTCGGTCGTGCTGCATCAACGCACCACCCAATCGAGCACCAAACGCATCTGTATACACGACAAATCCACCCTCTGATGAAGGTAACCTCAACACTGGTGTCTCGACCAATCTCTTATTCAACTCACGAAAACTTTCTTCGCATTTGTCATTCCAAACAAATGGAACATTTTTTGTCAACAAAGATGTCATCGGTCTGCTATCCTCAAAAAATCTTCGATAAATCAACGATAATAACCAGGTAAACCAAGAAAAATCCGAACCTCAGTAACTGTCCTCGGAGGCTCCCACTCCTGAACTGCTTTGATTTTACTAGGATCAAGTTTCACTCCTTCAGTAAAGATCACGTGTCCTAGAAAAAAAAATTCTGACATCCAGAAATCATATTTGCTGAATTTAGCATAAATCTCTTTTTCTTTCAGCAACTCGAGCACTATCCTCAAATGTCTCCTGTGCTCCTCTCTATCTCGTGAATACACCAGGATATCATCAATAAAGACAACGACAAACTAATCCAAATAAGGTTGAAATATCTTATTCATCAATGCCATAAAAACTGTTGGTGCATTCGTCAACCCAAATGGCATAACAATAAATTCAAAATGCCTGTATCGAGTACAAAAAGTTGTCTTCTCAACTGAACTATCCTTAACTCTCAGCTGCCAATATCCCGACCTCAAATCTATTTTAGAGAACACTATAGCTCCCCGCAGTTGATCGATCAGATCATCTATCCATGGCAACGGATACTTGTTTTTCACTGTCACTTTATTCAATTGATGATAGTCTATACACAATCGCATGCTACAGTCTTTCTTCCGCACAAATAACACAGGTGTACCCCAAGGTGAAACACTAGGGCATATAAACCTTTTATCCAATATCTCTTCTAACTGTTTCTTCAATTCTTGCAGCTCAACTGCTGCCATTTTGTAAGGTGCAATCGATATCGGTGCAACACCTGGTACTGTCTCTATTCTGAAATCAGCCTCTCACTATGGCGGTAATCCAGGTAACTCGTCTGGAAACACCTCAGGATATTCATGTACAACCTGTACATCTAGTACCTCTAATTTTGGCTGATTCACGTCAATCACTAACGCTAAATAGGCATCACAGCCCTCTCGAATCAACCTCGCAGTTGCCATTGCTAAAATCAAACAAGTAGACACAACTTTCCTCTCACCTACTAATAACACCCATTTCTCGCCTTTAGCTTCAATAATGACTTCTTTCGAATAACAATCTACCATTGCTCAATTTTTAGATAGCCAATCCATTCCCAAAATGATACCAAAATTAGCCATCCTCAAAACAATCAAATCGGCTAGGTAAGTGTACTCACTTATCCTCATCTCACAGTGTCGTACTATCACAGTACTACACGCAGGCAAAGATACAGCAGCAGTGTACCCAGCTGCTCAATACTACTACCTATCTGCTCGACAACACTCTCGCTCACAAAGGAACAAGTAGAACCCAAATTAATCAGTACTAAAGTAGGATAAGTAAAAATAAAAATAGTACCGATGATGACATCTGGATCCTCTGCTGCCTCATCTTGGGTCATAGCATATACTCTAGCTTGTGATCCTAACCTCATTGGTGTCGTTGATCCACTAGCTCTACCAGCTGTACCGGAGCCACTAACTCCACCCCTGGAAACTAATCCACCTCTAAAAATAGACCTTGAACCACGTCCACCTCTACCTCGGCTACTACCACTAACTACCGTACTACGAACCTCACCCGCACTACTTTGTCTAGACTCACCACCACCCTGAGATCCGCGCCGCTGTGGACAGCCCCTAACAAAATGTCTCGACTGCTGACATCTGAAACACAACTGTCTCATGTCCCCGTCATATGTATCTCTCGGATAAATAAGAGGTATGGTACTCCCACCTCCAGTCCCTCTCTCAGACTGTCTACCAACACTAACACCTGTGTCCCGAGGCATTTTGAATCTGAGTTCTTCTTTTTCTGTGACTGCTGAGAATTAGAACCAAACATCCTCTGTCGCTTCTTCTCTTTTCGATTTTCCTTCTTCTCACCTTCAGTTTCCAACTCTTCTGCCCTGAGAGTTGCCTCAATTAATATCTCATACGTTGGAGGTTTCAAGGAAATTCTATTGCGAATAGCATATCGCAATCCTCTCTCAAATCTATCCTGCTTCTTTCTATTCGTATCAACATCCTCTGGAGTGTATCGAGATAATCTAGTGAACTCTGCCTCGTAGTCCACCACTAACATCTCCTTTTGTTTCAGCTCCAAGAACTAAATCTTCATTTTCCTCTGATAATGCGAAAGAGTATATTTCTTGGCAAAATCTCCTTAAAAAATCATCCCAAGTCAGCTCAAGAGGATCTTTCTAACTATCAGGCACTGCTTCCCACCAGTTTCAGGTTGATTTCTCTAAAAGAGAAGTAGTATATTGCAATTTCTACTCAGGATTACAACACATACGAGTCAATATCCTCTCAGTATGCCTCAGCCAATCATCAGCCTTAGCTGGATCTGCGGTGCCCTCGAATACCTTAGCCCCTTGCTTTCAAACTTCTACAAAGGTCTTATCAATATTCAAATTGGATTTTCTTTCCAATCCTTTTTCTTTCTCAGAGTCTTTCACAGTCTGACCCTGATTCTGCATCATCTCCAGAATGGTGCGTACATAGGGTCATACTTGGGAATAGGCATCGTAGGTTGTGCAGGCTGCTCTGGAGGTATAGGGGATTCAAGTGCTGAACCCTGCCCTCCTATAGAATCTCTGGACTCAGCTGTGTGATCAGGCAATATATTATCTCTAGGCTCTATAATACTGTAATAAAAAACAGTTTCAAACGTTTTAGTTTTTCAAATCAACACACAATTAAGTGTCCCATTTATTGGTATAGTCTGCAAAGAATTTAATTCCTGTTCTGATACAACTAAATGTGGAGTTCAAATTTTTAAAACAATTTCCCCAAATTTGAACTCTCATTAAAATAAAAATAGAAATAAACATAACTTTCTTTATAAAACAAAACTTTGCCAAAATCATTTACATAAACACACGTGCATAAAATAAATAAGTTAGTTTGAAAATGTATCCAAACCACATATATACATAGTATATACAATCATGAAAACCAAAAAAAATTGAAACAAAGATCTCCGGAGCTGGACCTCACCCGTATAACTCAAAATACCTCTGATCACAGCCAAACTGATCCGCTCGCAGCTACCTACGATCTGCACATCATATAAACAATGAAAGTGGTGAGTATAAAGATATACTTAGTAAGTGCATCACAATTCATTAAGAATAAATGAAATGTAGGGGAACATAACGGGTCATGCCGAATGAACACAAAAGCGTGCTCCTATCAATCTCCCAGATAGCACGTCGTGCTAGAAATAACACGAGCCATGCTCAAGTATTATTTTTCTAGGCAATACGATCATGTCAAACATGAACACGATGTCGTGCTCATAATCTTTTCCCAGATTACCCAGAAACACGAGTTGTGCTGCACAGCACGAGGGCGTGTCAAGCTTCTATTTTAAACCTTTATTTTTTTTTAATTCACGTATGTTGAGTTTTAGATGTGTGTTATCATTCATATACAATTCTAATATATCATACATACCCCAAGACTTTTAAAATACGATTTTTAACTCAATTAAGAGTAAAACCAATCAAAGCACCACATACCCACACATACCATTCAAGCATAATAGCTCATCCATTCTCAACATACCAAGCATATAAGCTCAACACATACTTATTCATCATTCATCGTATTAGAAGCACGAATAACATTCTATCAATGAATGCCACAAAATCTCATGTACGCACACGCTCACACATTTTCGAAGATGAATGCCCTGGGCTTACATATCTCCAATATCTGACCTCGAGGGCCACGACCATATAGGCCAAGTATCGATCATAAAGACCACGATCATAAAGGCCAAATCACAACCTCGACCACTAGGGCCACAATCCCAAGGACCATATATGCTCACACACACACATGCTCACAAAGCAACAAACATGCTTCCATAATCATCGTAAATTTCATACGACTATCAAACACGACATATAGTCAATTGAGCATGAAAATCAATCATTTCAAACATGAGCATATCCACACAATTCATAAACACATATGAATCATTAACACAAGATCAAATCTTCCTTAACATTAACTCTTAAGCTATTTAAAACTTTTAATAAATTTTGTTTAAGGAAAATTCCTAAGATTTTCTAGCACTTATATCGTAAGTGTACGAAATCACTTACCTCTCACATGTCAATCGTAGCGCTTCCACCGACTCTAGTCCTCGATTCAAACTCGTCTTTATCCTCCTAGACCATAAAAAATAATCACAATCACTCATTCATTCAATTCTTACAAATCCCCTCAATCCTAAACCATTTCTAGCAACTAAACTCAACTTAGAAATCATTCTAATATTACTGCCAACCAATCAAATCAACCATCCATGTGACGCTAAATTTTATGAAGTTCATTTTCTTTTAAATGCTGAAAACGCACTATATTTTTTTTTCTTTTCAAAACGTAAGTTGTAGAATATAAATCAGAGTAAATCTTACACAAACATTTTTCATAATGCGGAAGCTGGAAAACGTTTAGAATGCTGAGTAATTAAAATCATCTAATGCTACTGTATATATAGATACATAATACTCTACAAAACAAATCATCTTTTAAATGACTGGGAGCCCAACCTTCAGTATCGCACCGCTAGCCTCGCCGATCACGTCGTCCCATGCCTGATACCTGTCGATCTGCGCACATTTACTAAGCAGAATAAAAGGTGAGTATAAAATA
>CANYCX013563167.1:0-11764 GCA_948193385.1 Breynia disticha f. nivosa
TTTTCTTCTTTTTTCATCATTCAAAATCTTATATCAAAGTATTGTTAATTAACTCAAACTTGAAGAATTTACTAACACATTTGTGTGCTCATGAGATTTATAATGCACCGAATTTGAACAAGATTTAAATTTTGAGTGTAAATTCGTGTAAAAGTTCGAACTTGTTATATTTTTAACGAATTCAACTAAAACATTCTAAAATTCAATCTTGACTCGATTTTGCCCATAACAACGACCCTACTCATTTACTGGTTGTATTGTTAACTTATTGTTACGACTGTGAATTCTGACACATTATATATTTCCCACGAAATGATGATACTTCTCCTTAATTCTTATTGTGTTTTAGAATATCTTCCTCAATTAATATTTCCTATCTTTAGCACATCATCAAATGTTGAAAGTGAGACATAAAAGTATCAGCTTATTCAATTTATCATGATTACAGAGAAAAAAAAATTAAGATTTGGAAATTGGTGCTGTAGGCGTAATGTAAAGTTTATTTTTTTTTTGGGTCAAGCCCCGGTATCCTCGACCCACTGGGCCGAGACTAATCCGGTTCGGGAAGGAGTTGGGGGTTAAGGTTCATTTCCCTTACAATCGACGTTGCGGGGGATCAAACCGTGGTCCGCCCTACCAAGTTCAGCCCCCATTACCACTGAACCAAGAGGTTATTGGTAATTTTATGTTTAATATTTATGTAAAGATCCCATTAATATTCGAGAATCGAGGTAGCTTCGTTATTCATTTTAGGATTAATACAATTGTGGTCCCTAAACTTGCATTGGTTTGGTGATAGGCCCTTTAAATTTTTTGCATGGTGATCTTACACCCTAAATTTAAGAGTTTAATATTTTAACAGCCTCTTATGGCAATATGAATTTTCCTCATATTGCCAAGCTATGCTTTAAAGTGTTCAAACTCGACTCATTTAAAATTTCACAAATACGAATTCGAGCCGAATTTTCTTGTCGAGCTCAAATTTTGTTTAAGCTCAGTTTATTTAAAGTTTGTGAGCTAACGGGCTTGTTCATAAGCTTTGCCGAGCTTGACTAAAGAAAATTAAACTTCAAATTTGTTTGAAGAAGAGAGAGCGGTAGGACGACGAGAGAGTGACAACGACAAGTTTGAATGTCAACAAGGCAGTGGCCGGGTAGAGAAAGAGGTATAGAACAATCTGATAGTGATGAAAAAATTAGAGTTTTGTAATTGATAACTATTTGATAGTATCATGTAATTTAAAAAAAATAGAATTACGATAAAGTGAGATAAATTAATTTTAAAAAAAATAGAATTACGATAAATTACAAACCCCCCAAATCCTTCCCTAAACGTTAGAATATCTTCCCATCTCAAACCCAATCAAAGAAATCATCCAATACATCCTCCAAGGTGTACTTCACTAGGTTGACACCTAGAATTAAGGTAAGTTAGGGATAAATGTATACTTCATGTGAACCTGTAAGATTATTAATTTCTAACGAATTATTTATTATAGTTTTATTTTAAATATAAACGTGATATAAATTTAAAATATACTAATTGTAAAATTCATATTAGTCTTATACATAAGTTCAAATTAACATTAATCATAATAATATTATTATTATTATTATTTATATACCTTATGCTTTTCAGTATTCAGAGACTTATAAAATAATTTTTAATATTATAAATAGTTTAAATTAGGAAATCCTAAGAGGGAGAAAGTAAATCAATTTTCACGTTATTTCTTGAGAGACTCGCATAAAAAAGAACCATTCTTTTCTCTAGACTCACAGTTCATCTAATCATTCATCATAAATGGTTGCAAAAATACACGTCTTCAACTCGACAATCATGCTTGCAGAAGAAAGAGACCACATTTTTTCTATAAAAAATTTCAAGTCTTTCCACAATGATAAATTGATAATCAAGTTTTTCTTCAATTTATTGTTTATATTGTTGTGTGTCATACCATTATTAAAATCTTACAAGAAATGTCCTTATTGAAGATTACTTATTTCACTGTAATTGTACTGATAACTAAAATAAAAACTATATTTTATTAAATAAATCAAAAAATTAGATTTATTTTAGTTGTATATTTTAGGTCTAATGTCTGCTCACTTGGCTTGAAGACTTGGTGGGTGCTATTTTTGGAAACTATTTTACTGTTTATTTGCATTATTATGTGTGTTACTTATGTGTGTATGTATGCATGCATGGTAACATCCATGTATTGTTATATCAATTTTTCTACAATAAAACAAACTAATACGTGATTCTTTCATTCCCATAAACAACAACAATTTTTTAGGTTGCTTCCCAAAAATACCATATTCTTTACGGGAAATAAATACTAAGATTAATTATGCAAATTAAATTCAGCAAATAAGGTCTTAGTTTTTATCATGGGTTAAAAATCATATTATTAAGGTTTTATTTAAGATTATTGTTGAAAATTATTGTTATTGTACAAAACATTGTTGTTTTTAAAATTATTGTTAAAAACAATTAGGAGACAGTTTAGTAACATATTATTAAAAAATTATTATTAACTATAAAATTATTTAAATTTTTTAATCAAATAGTCCATTAAAATTAAATTTATATTTTATATAATATTTATTTTTAATTTTATGAATAATAAATAATAATTTAATTATAAAATTTATCATAAAATAATATATTAAATTTATTAAATTTATAAAAAAATAGATTAAAATTGAAAAATAAAATATTTTATTTAAAATAAAATATTATTCTAAAAAATAGAAAGTTATTTTTTAACAAAATAGCAAATGACTATTTTACTAGAAATTTTTTTTCACTAAAAAATTATTGGTAGAAATGTTTTTATAGTGTTATCAAACACTAAAATTAATTTGTTTCGACAAAATACATTATACTATTTTCAAACAATGATACTAAAAAACTCAATTTTATAGCAAATAATTTGAAATTTCAATTAAAAAAATAAAATCTAATAAAAATAAACAAAGTAGTCAATCTCAATGCTCAACATAAACAAATCGGAAGAGATTTGTGTTTAAATAAATACTTCTTTTCGTAAAAGAATAACTTTCTGATTATTCAATATCTCGACAAAAACACAAGAGCAAAAGTTAATAAAAAAATAAAAATATATTAGGCTCTATTTGTTCAGAAATTTTTTTTTTAAATATTTTTCTTATTTTTCAATATTTGTTACTACTGAAAAAAAAAGTCAACAAAATTATAATTTAAAAATAAATAAAAAATAGTAATTATTCTTAATATTTTTTTAAAGTAAAAATTTTCTTATTTAAAAGATAGAATTATATTTATATACATTTTTAAAAATATTTCAATATAAAATACGAAAAAATATAATTCTAAAAAATTAGAGTTAGAAATATAAAAATATTTTCTAAAAAAAATTATTTTCTACCAAACAAATGGAACAATTAGTCTTGGATTAATTTCTTTATTATATATAAATTTTATTGTCAATTTCAATTGAATTTAACTTTTAAAAAGAATAACGGTTCCGATTGGCCGTGTACATAATTAAACGGTTGATATTTGGTTGACAACATCATTCTTTAGGGTCAAAGTCGGGGTCTAGAAATGTCAAGTTTGAAGTTGAAAGTTCCAAAACTACAATAAAAACACGGTTTACCTCTCCCACTCCCATTAGGAATCAACTACATGGTCTTGCTCGCCCACTAGGAATCAATTATCACTGCTCTTCTCCTTATATATACATGCATGCATTCAAGCTTACATAGCAAAACTAACCCACAAAACCTTACCTTACGATTATTTACAACATTGTTGAAGCAGATAATCAAGACAGGTTGGATTCAGTCGAGTTTGACGCAATGGGAAGTAGTGATTTCAGGTTGCTTGATCTTGTAAGACCCTTCTTTCCAGTACTTCCAGAAGTTCAAAGTCCTGAAAGAAGGATTCCATTAAGAGAGAAGGTCACATACACCACGATCTCTCTTTTTGTGTTCTTGGTTTGCAGCCAACTTCCTCTCTATGGAATACACTCCGCAACTGGTGCAGACCCTCTTTACTGGATGCGTGCTATACTCGCTTCAAATCGCGGCACCGTCATGGAGCTTGGAATCTCGCCTATTGCGATTTCTGGATTGATCATGCAGTTTCTTGCAGGTTCCAAGTTGATTCATGTCAAAAACGTTGAAGATCAATCCCTCTTGTAATAATTTTCTGAAATTTTATTTGTCGTTTTGGGGCGCTAAATAATTGAAAGATTGATTCCCAAACTAATATATCATTGTTTTAATCATGCAGGAATGTGGCACAGAAACTGTTGGCCATCTTGATTGCAATCGGTCAAGCTGTTGCATCCATTCTGTTAGGAATGTATGGCGGTGTCAACCTTCTTGGAGTCGGGAATGCGATTCTCATCATTGTACAACTCTGCTTTGCCAGTATAATCATGATATATTTGGATGAACTTCTACAGAAAGGATACGGACTCGGTTCTGGAATTTCTCTTTTCATAGCAACAAATACCTGGTAAGTTTTCTGCAGAATAAATTGAACAAGACTGCCAGAATCAAGAGTATGCAATCTGCTGTTTATTTGATTCAACAGTTGTGAGATATTCATTGTTTTAAAAGAATTTTTCTGTTATTTTTTGCAGTGAAAGCATCTTGTGGAAAGCCTTTAGTCCCACCACAATTAACAGCGGAAGAGGCATTGAATTCGAAGGTGCTCTCGTCGCCTTGATGCATCTTCTAATAACAAGGGCAGACAAAGGTCGCGCACTTCGCGAGGCCTTTTTCCGGGAAAATCTTCCCAACGTCACCAGTTTGCTTGCCACAGTCTTTATTTTCTTCATTGTGGTTTACTTACAAGGTTTTCGCGTACTGTTACCTGTTAGTTCAAAGGGTGCTCGCGGGCAGCAGGGTCAGTTTCCAATTAAGTTATTCTACACCTCCAACATGCCCGTAATTCTGCTGTCAGCATTAGTCTCGAATCTTTATTTCATCTCTCAGGTACTTGGATTTTCCCTTAGTTAATGTGAACAAGTTTAATATCATATAGTTGGGAGTTGGGACCTATAGCATCTGCTTAGTCAAATATTTTCTAATTTTGCAGTTTCTGAATCGGAGCTTTGGGGCTAGTTTCATATTGAATCTTTTTGGCACTTGGAAACAATCTGAATATGGAAATTATTTAATCCCTGTTGGTGGCATCTTATATTACATTACAGCTCCATCCAGGTGAATTTAATAATCTTTTCTACTGTTATAAAACCCAAATATTTCTGCTGCAAAGTTAAGCTAACGTTCCTGTATCGTTTTGCAGCTTAAGCGAAATGGCAGCCGATCCTGTACACGCTATAGTTTATCTAGTGTTTGTTTTATCAGCCTGTGCACTTTTCTCCAAGTCTTGGATTGAACTTTCAGGATCCTCCCCGAAAGATGTTACCAAGCAACTGAGAGTAAGTTTCACATTTCAGTTGTCCAAATTTGATACTTCAATGCTTGTCAGCTTTGCTTTACTCAGACAACAACTGACTATGATGCTGTTTATTCATTGTTCAGGATCAGAATATGGTCATGCGAGGACACAGAGAAGGTAGCTTGCAGAGATTGCTAAACATGTATATACCCACAGCAGCTGCATTTGGTGGCTTGTGCATTGGTGCTTTGACAGTTTTAGCAGATTGCATGGGTGCTATTGGGTCTGGAACAGGAATTCTACTTGCAGTCACCGTTATTTATCAGTACATTGAGACATTCGAGAAGGAAAAAACTTCTGGTTTTTAGGCTTAGAAGATTACATATCAATATTATTCAGCATGCAATTTCGAGTGTGAAACTGTCAACTTCCATTTCTTTATTCTTGTTTTTGTGTTGTTTAGCTAGCTTTTAGTTTAATATTGGATCTCAATATTATTCTGTAAGTAAAAAAACTCCCATGTCTTTATTCTTTTGTTCAGTAAATTTCGAGTGTTTTATTCCAAATAAAATCGGTACATATTACAGAATGCATTAGTGTAAACCTCTGCAATCCTTAGAGAAACACTCATGAATACCGAGCAATGAAAGTGCCGAGTGCAAACACAAATCAAACTAGTTCTTTTATTTGTTCAATTTGTTGGTCATTACTCATAAGGAACAGGAATCCTCTCAGGACTAGCAACCATGTCGTCCCAAATAAGACCTGACAATGCCATTGTCAACTCCCCCACCTTCCCTGCAGGTCAAGAAATGGCTAAAAGTGTCATGTAATGAAGAAATGCACTGGTTAAATTACTGAAGGCATTGATTCAAAGCATGTTGAATGATATACGAGAATAAAAATGCAATATCTCTGAAGAGTTCATGTCAGTTTTATCAATTAAAAACCAAAAGAAAGCTTCTACAAAACCAAATGCTTAAGGAGAAATAGAATAATTCGTTACCATCTCCAATTGGCTGCTCATCCCACATGAGAATTGGCAAAATAGGAAGTGTGCTTCCAACATACATCATTTCAGCTGCATCTTTGCCTTCTTTGACGGTAAGGTTGCCGGTTCTTACGCCTTTTAATTTCCCTTGCTCAACCAATTTTGGCGCTAGTTCAAGTAGTCTTAGTGCAGTGCAGCCACTGAGGATCTTGTCAAACTTCGGCAAGATAAGTTCCTTCTCTTTGGTTATAAAAGCCACATTAACATTCGGACCTTCTGCTATGTAACCATCATCATCAACCCAGATAGAAGCAAATGCTCCTTGTTCTTCCGCTTCCATTATCGAGAGGACATTCGGAAGGTAGTTCACATTCTTCATTGTAGAAAATTCAGGCGACTTAATGGGGACAGTGGATGTTATCACTTTAACCCCTTCTTTTTGTTGTGAGAAGTTATCATCAATGACAACTGCATAGAAAGCCGAAGTCGGACAACCTGAAGATGACAACAAGAAATTTCCGGGGCCAGCACTTAGCCAGTATCTTAAAGTTCCTTTCTTGCATTTCGATGCTGCTGACATTTGGATAAGAATGCTTCGAAGAGTTGAACGAGGGAAGGGCGGGGAAATCTTTGCTTTTGATGCCGATCTAAGAATACGGTCTATATGGACATCTAGTTCATACAAGTATCTGCAATTCAAGAGGACCAAATCCAACTTAAATTGCATTCCAAACTAGATTTATAAAGAAATGGAATTTACAGAATTCTTGGAACTGATAGACAGATAGCTCCTGATAGCATTAAGAATGTTCATTTGAGATCACAGAAAATCATATAGTATATTTACCCATCCCAAATAATAGCTGTGTCGAATACACCATGCCCTCGATGAACCATGTGATCGTCAATAGGGAGTACCATCATTGCTGGATCAAGAATAATTCCACCGTATATGCTGGAATACATTGCAGGATATGGCTGCTTTTTCACTGAGCTCCATTTCTCATGCAATTTTTCAACCAACTGGTTGATATGAACAAAACAAAAATGAAACGAAACAGAGCGAGTTCAGAAATACAATCGAGATAAATAATTTTGCAGATTAAGAACAGCGAAAGTTAAGATTGAGAGGCATTAAATATAGGACTGAAAGAACACTAAACAGCTTGTATCATATGATTCCTGTGTACTCCAAAGGGTAAGGACTAATAAATTATGATCAAAACAGTTAAGACCAATTTCAGTCTCTGCCATTTCTAAATGAGAAACAGAACACGAGATCACGAATAAAATCATAAGTAATACAGTTCCTAACCTCAGAGGATGATAAGAACACGTGAACCTTAAAGTCGTCACCACCATTTCCAGCTCCACAAGCATCCACATCATCTTAACAAAAGACAAGAACAATAAACAAGTGTCACAAATCCCTGAAAAAATAACCCTCCTGTTTGGAAAATAAACCAAGACCATGAACTTAAACACATGAAAATAAGAAAAAAGATAAGCAATCACCTGATTTTGTATGTTCCATGGACTCTGCAAATGAGATGATAGAGTTGAAGAGAGGCTGTTATGAATGAGAGATGATGTTAAAGATGCAAAACATTGGTGTATATAGTGAAGAAACAACGATGGTTAGTTATAAAAATAATGAGTTGGTATGAGGAGGAATCTATTTGTTGTGTTGGGAAGAAGGCAGTTCGCAGTTTGTCTTAAAGCTATTGGAATTGGAATTAAGGAGATGCTACAAAAGGCGGACTGCAACCTTTGTTTTATCTGCTGGTTGTAGGGGTGACGACAAACTAAATTGAGTAGGTTTGGTTTTTCTTTGTTCTTATTATTTTGGCTTTAATTTTTCATATAAGAAAATATTCAATTCGGTCGTCCCCCTTTCTCTTTTTTGGGAGACAATGTTTTTTTAATCATCGGAACAGTAGTTTTTTTTTTAAGTTCGGAAAAAATTGTCATGTTAAATTGATTTCTTAAAGAGATTTAGAATTATGAGAAGTAAAAGTTTGATTAAGCAATCTATGTGGATAGTAAAGTACTTTTCTCTTGTATGCCTTTTTAGTGACTGAATAATAAAATAACATGTTCTTTGTCTGTAGATGTAGGTTGTATTGGCCGAATCACATAAATTTATGTTATTTTCTTGTTTTTACATTACCTTAATCGCGCCAAGGAGGCTTTGGCTCAACTGGTAAAGTCGAGGATCCCAGATTTCTTCCCAGCCTTGCAACCTGGTTCGAATCTGCCCGACGACATTTTGCTGGTGGGCTACCGCCCTGGGCTTCCTTGATGGTCACACGTCCGGAAGGAGATCCCTTCCCGCTCAGTGTGATTTCGCGGCGCAAGACCACCCGCTGAGTTGGCCTTCTTGCAGGCCCTTCTGGCAGCTCCGGCTGCTGGGTAGATCCCCTGCTAGGCATTCGCTCCCTGACCGGGTTCTTTGGGGTTGAGCTCCCCTTGTACCCATTTTTTGTAACAAAAAAAATATTACCTTAATCGCGTATATTCTTGACAATAAAACCTGTAAAATCTGAATTTTTTTATATAGAGTAGACGTAATTAATATCATTCGGCATAATGTTCATAATGTTTTCTTATCAATTATTGTAAAGTTTGTAACATTTGTTGTTAACAATCATAACATGTGTAATATTTTCCTACTAATAATAATAATCATTGTCACTAACATTATTTAATATTGAATCAATTACATAACACACTGCTTTTTTCTTTTTTATTTGTAGGAGCACAGATATTTTATTTTTTTTTCAGAATTATTAGTTTTTACTTTTTTAATTGTATTTTATACTGAATAGATTTTTGTAGATATAAAGTTGATATAAACTTTATGTAAATTTTACATATGGATTTAAACATTTTTATGTATAAATTTATATCTATTATCATAATTTAACTTAGTATATACTAAATTGCTATTTTTTAATAATTTTTTAAAGATTAACTTATATTTTTTTTATTGTTTTTAGCTAAATATTTGATATAAACTGTATATCAACTTTATCTACTCATAAATGAAGTAAAATTATAATTTGATAAGTAAAAGTGCAAAGAAAACTTAAATAGTGACTAGTTTACAAATAAAAAGTAAAAACAATGTATATATATTCAATCAACCATTAATATTTACGATCTTTAATGAGTTTGACCATTTTGTGGGTTTTAGCCCATTTTTACAATTGCTTCCTAATCACTAATCTAAATCTCATTTTAGGTAAGTGATTTTGAGATGGAGTCATAGAAGAAATATTTAGTTTCGCAAACACATATTTCACATATGTTTTTGACAAGTTCTCATAAGAATTTATACTTGTCACATGTCTAAAAATTTGTTATTCATAGAGACAAGACTTTATAATATATAAAATTTTTTACTTGTCAATTTATATTTTTAGTGGATCTTATGCCTTTGTAAATTCCTAGGCAATAAAGTTTTGTCTTCCACTTCGATTGTTTTAATCATGTTAGAGCTGTTAGTATGAGCCTTAAGCCTAATACAATTGTCTTTTATAAACTTGTTTATTATATTGAGATAATAAAGGTAAGACTGTATATTTTATTGGTCTATGTTTCTATGCACATATTGAATTGATAAAATCATCCATAATTTAAGTTCTGTTCATATTATTAGTGTAAGGCAATGAATAGTGATTTAATTGAAGATAAAGATGACATGTAAACATCCTTAGTTGATCATTGTTAATAAGAACTAAAATAAACTAAGACTAATATGAGTCTTTATGACATGATTGTGTTTTACTAGTCATGAAGTATAAAGGATACACATATATCATAGGAAGGATGTATTGGATCGATCCACTTAAATAAGAATGCTATTGTAGTCTAAATTCGCAAGAATTCTTGTGGTGGTGCTTAAAATGGTATCCTTAGACAATAAGTCTTTATGTGACTTTGGTGGATATAGATATATGTCTAACATGTAGGATCTAGGCAAGCTCTAGAAGGGGTTGAATAGAGCTTGGATGGAAATGACAAATTATTTACAAAATAAGAAACAAACAATCATGATCACAAGATTTATAGTGATTCGGTGATAACACCTACATCCACTACCTAAGCTACCACTTAGGATTTTCTTAACCTCTTCACTATTGTCACTTTTCAAAGCTAGGTGAGAACTTTTTATACACTTGAATTTTAGCTCAAGTAGTCTTACAAAGTGATTTAGTTTTTGTCTCAAATCCTACCTCAATATTTGATTTGACTTGCGACTCAAATCCTACGTTACAATTTGATTTGATTTGCGACTCAAATCCTACCTTACAATCACTCACAATGAATAAGACATAAACATTAACAAATGAGTACAAGATGTGCAACTAGTTTGATTATAAATAAATAACTATAGTCTACTTGCACAATTTGAGAAAATAAGCTTTGATCTTTGAAAGATGAAATAATTTTAAAACATTCAATATTTATTACGTTCCTAATCATATTATTAACTATATCAATAACCAACTAAATCGTATATTCCAAAAACTTTTTGTTTTTAACATTTCATATTTTTACTCTTATCCGTTAATAAAATATCATTGGTTGATTTAACAAAGAAATGACAAACTCAATTGAACAACACGGGCAAAAAAGTGTATGAGCATGACCCGTGTTGCTTGCAGTTCATATGAACATGACTCGTGTTGATCAATACTCCCATGGGCACGCGATCTCGTGATACAATACGCCCCCTGTTCATTCAACACGACATTTATGTCATTTAAGCGCGGCTCGTGTTGAGCTACTGCAACCTGTAATCAAGCTGTTTATATCATTTCATACTTATACATTTCTCATGTCATATCAAATATATCAATCATCATCAACATTACCACTTTTCACATGTTATCATCATATACCTCAACCTATACTATCTCAAAAAACAATAACATAACTCATATATATATATATATCAATCCAAAATCAACCAAAAATCAATAATCATCTCAACAAACCTAACATCAAATATAACTATACAGATCAAATTCAAAATACACACAACATGCTAACATAACAACTCTTATTTGGTGTATAGTGAAGAGAGAGAAAATGTGGGAGTAGCAGCTGACCCACTTTAATAGTCTGTAAGGCTAACTCCGCTCACTATCAAATCCTAAAACAAAAATTGCAGTTGCATGAGTTGCGGGTGTTGCACCAATGGCGGTGAACATTACGTCCATTCTATGTTTTGATAATGATTTGAAATAAATGAACTTGATAAATATTGTCCACAGGTTGATAAGACAGCTTAGATCGAAATGAGGCCGACTTGGAATTAGATTTTGGTGTTAACATGGACATTTGACAAAGTTAGTCGACCAATTT
>CANYCX013565550.1:0-11137 GCA_948193385.1 Breynia disticha f. nivosa
ATTACCTCATCTCGCATACACATCCACGGAGGCAGATTATACGGTGTGAGGATGACTGGCCAACATGAGAATTGCTGACAGACTCTCCAAATGGATTAAAACCGTCTGTGCACAAGCCCAACATAACGTTTCGAGATTCTTCAGCAAAATCTTGATGCCAACGATTGAAATGTTTCCACGCCTCAGCATCTGATGGATGTCTCATCACTCCATGTTCCTACAAGTGCTCCGCATGCCATCGCATGTGACCAGCAGTGGACTTCGATACAAATAATCTTTGTAACCCCTTTGTGATCGGTAAATAGAACATCCTTGAATATGGCACAAGTTTGGCCTTCCCTTGCTTCCACCTTAGATGTCCACATGAATAACAACAAGTACTATCTGTGGTTGCACCTCAATAAATTATACAATTATTTTTGCAACAATCAATTGCTTCATATGGCAAACCCAATCCTTCTACCAATTTTCTAGTGTTATAAAATGTCTCTGGCAATGTTGTCTCCGGGTGAGAAATACATCTAGCATAATCTGATAACATGTCATATCCCCGCTCCGTTATTCTTAAGTTGGATTTTAGACTAAGTAATTCAGTCGCTGCAGCCAATTGACTAATAACACATCCAGGCCATAATGGTTTATTTGCAGCTGCTAACATATCGAACATACGTTGAGCATCTGAATTTGGAGGTTCCAGCATGGGTTGAACATTTGGGATTTCTGCATCATAATTTTGTTGCTCTGTATCCATATTAGCACGCATACCAAAACCGTTGTAAACCATCTGCTCAATATTCATCCCAAATTCATTTGTCTGCAATGTGGGATGTCCAACGTTGTCATCAACATTATAATTCACCCTCCTCTGGTTCCCATCATATGTACTACTGCTACCTCCTTCATATTGTTGTGACTCTCTCAATAACACATTGAACATTTCTTTTGTTTCTCCATGTGTGTTCCACCAATAGTAATTGCTTACAAACCCTCGATAGATAATATGTTCATTTACATTCTCACGACTAAAAAAATTTCTATTTTGACACTTCTTACAAGGGCAATGTACTAACGAATTAACTGCATCGAACGTATCATTCGACATGCAAAACTCCATGAATTGTTCAACACCGGCAACAAATTCATCATTCAATAAACCATCAATAGTACGTATATACATCCACTCACGCATTTTTTTTATTTTTCATACCTAAATAATCACGCACATAAAATTATATTTAAATAATTAATATTAACATATATAAATAAATGTAAGTAAAATAATATTTAAATTAATTAAGAAACAATGCAGGTACATAGATCCATATACATACGTACATTATAAATTACTAAAATACGAACATTCAAATCAACAATATATGCAATACAAATAACAAATATGTTGACGTAAATAAAAATAATATTAAACATGAAATAAATGCTAAAAAATTAAAACTTACAATTTGATCCGTCCAAACTTTTAGCAAAAAATCAGCTTAGCAATTCCTCTCTCTATTCTTTCTACAAAATCGGCAGCATTATTTAACATTAACTCCAGAGTTCACGTGGACACTAATTATTTAGCATCCACGTGGACTCCAATTTAGAGTCCACATGGACTCCAAATGTACCCGCCAAAATTTCTACTACACTGTTCCTTTTCCCGCAACATTGGAGTCCACGTGGACCACCAAATTTAGAGTCCACGTGGACTCTAAATTTTTAGCGTCCACGTGGACTCCAAATGCTCAAATTTAGTGTCCAAATTTTATTGGACTCTAATTTTTGGACACTAAACGCGCAGAATCTTGTAGTGCACGTTTATCTTGCCAGACTCACCTCAGCTCCACCTTACAATTGGCTCAGTGATAAAGACACAAGAAGGGGGTTGAATAGTGTGTAGGGTCTTTTCAAACTCTTTGCAGAATTTTGTCGAGCACATTGAAACAGTGAGAATAACACACAAAAAATAAGATGATTTATATTGGTTCAGCTCTAATTTGTGAACCCCAATTTCCTTAGTTTCATTTTTGAATAAATGCAAATTTCTGCACCATTTTTTTCCTTTTAATAACCATCACCAAACTCATTTACAAGGAAAAATATAAAATAAAAGCTTTGAAAGACAGATTAAATCAATCACAAGGATAATATATAAAGAGTGGCAAACATGCATTTCATTAAACCAAGCCCAATACAAATGAAGTGTTAAATTATGCAGAAGTGTATGGTTTTTGGTTTAAAATAATGCAAGTGCCAAAAGCCTATACTATCATGTGTATGGCTATACAAAATGCGAAAGGTGTCTCCAAAACCACTAGGAGCCGACCTACAACGAATATCACACGCTTGAGCTCTGCCAAAATAGAAAGTCCCTGCAATGGCTACTGTTGCTCTGCACACATTAACACAGCAAAACAAAGGTGAGTATAAAATACTCAGTAAGTGAATCCTTATAGTTGTTAAGTTGAATGCGCAGGGGAACCTTCGGCCAATATGAGTGTGTTCACGTAACATAAAGCCGCATTCGCACCTAAAATTCCCTACACAATAATCTTATAAGTATTTAAGACATTAATTAAAACATCCTAGCACATTAGTTTATCTTAGATGTGCATTAGGGTGTTAATCGGGCCAAAACTAGGGTTGTGGATCAAAATAATGTATGTTTAAACCCATTATTAACGTACGTTATGCTTCAGTATTTTCCAGGTTGAATAACGTATGCCACAATTAGATTAACGTAGGTTTATTCTTGTTAATGTACGTTATTTCCTCCAATAACATACGTTAGTTTAGCTCTACAACATTCTGTCCAAATTCCTAAGTCCTTTCTTCACATGCACACATTCTATACAACACTTAGCATATCAAACACCTTCCTAAACACTCATGCAAGCATTCCATATACACAAATCACATCAAATGACCCTTAGGACATGATCAACACCCTTTATCAACATCAAACCAACAATTTTGTACATCAACATTTTCACTTCATCATTTCATACAATCATCCATACGCACGCAATCTTCCAACTACATCCAATCAATGTCAAGGTAATAATGAATGAATGCATCCATGTTTATTCTAATGTAATTCACACGAAATGCATGTGCTTTGGAGCCCTATTGTAAGAGGGACTCCACCCTCTTCATTATTTGTGAGCATAAGCTCCATTTCTTTTATGAGCCGAAGCTCCATTTGTGAGTCGAAGCTCCCTTTCGTTTGTGAGTCGAAGCTCCCTTTCGTTTGTGAGCCGAAACTCCCTTTCATTTGTGAGCCAAAGCTCCCTTTTATTTATGAGCCAAAGGTCCATTCCAATCTTCAAAACGTGAACATACTATAATGCTCGTGCTATGCCATTATCACATGCCTCAATGCAAGTTCAAGCATTCAAAACCTCATTCATCACTTTTCATAATGTTTCCTCAAGAAATTCTTATTTCAAATGTCCATTCTTGACACATAGTTATCAAGCATACACCATCCTTTCATCATGGAAATCATAAACACATAGCCACATAACACTCATTTCATCAAGCAAACATACATACAAAATCATTCTCATTAGTAAGCACCCAAAAGTTTCTCAAGACACAATCTCATTCTAATCTACACCAAGAAAGTAATATGCATACAATAATCAACCATTCATAAGAAAAACACATCAAAGTAAGTGGCAAAAGCACTTACCTCGGGCTTCAAGACTCAATCCGTCGCCCGATCCCCGATTTGGGTTCTGAATGTCAACACCTACACACATAGATCACATTTACTGTCATTTAACTCACATTACACCTAATTTCCATAAACCCTACTGATTTCCTCAAAAACCCCAACTTTCCCATAAAACCTAATCTCTTAAATCGCACCAAATCTCATGTTTTTGGGCTAAAGGGTTATAGAATCATAATCTACTATGAAAACCTAATAAAACCTTAACAAATGCACATGTTTTCACCCAAATTCCAGCTTAGAATAAAGAATCACCTTACCTCCTCTTTCCTCCAAAAACCCTAGTGTGAAGGATTTTGTTGAAAGGGACAAATTTGTTGTTAATTTGTTGTAATGGGGGTGTTTATCGGTAGGTTTGGTGATTGAAAGACCTTGGGATGATGGTTTGAGAGTGTTGAGAGAGTTTAAGTTGTTGGGAGGGAGTTATGGCTCGGTTTTGGTTGTTTTAGGTCATTTAATGACATGTCCGAACCCCGATAATGTATGTTTATTGTCCAAATTAAAGTACGTTAATAAAATGCAGGTTCTGGGGAAAATAGATGGAATAACGTATGTTATTCCAACATTAACATACTCATTCATACTTACATTTGAATAATGTATGTTAAGTGAAAATTAACGTACGTTATTTGCATGCAGACTGCTGCACATGACATTTTCTGACTTCTTTCAATCCCAGACATGTTTATCCCCTTACAAACATACTTCCAACTTATCCTAGACTTATTCTAACATAAAAATAGACATTTTTGGGGCCTTACAACTCTTCCCCTTAAGAAATTTCATCCCCAAAATTGACACAAGTTAGGTTTTAAAATCAAAAAACTTAACTTAACTACAACATCATAGCCCCAAATGATTAAATCAAACAACCAACAAGTTTTAGGAGCATACCTCAACTCATCAAGCCTCGGGAAATAAGTGTGGGTACCACTTTCGTATATCGCCCTAGACCTCCCAAGTAGCCTCCTTAGGCGAGTGGAAACTCCACTTCACCTTCACCATCAGAATCTCTCGATTCCTCAACTGTCGGATCTGCCGATCCAATATCTCCACTGGCTCCTCCTCGTATGTGAGATCATTAGCAATCTTTAACTCTGAAGGGCTGAGTACATGGCTTGGGTCAGACGGTACCTCCTTAACATCGAGACATGGAATACATTGTGAAGTCTAGACAACTCCTCCAGTAACTATAGCCAGTAAGCAAGCAGTCCAACCTTCCCAATGATCTCGTAGGGTCCCACATATCTTGGACTTAACTTTTCCTTCTTACCAAATCGGATTATGCCTCTCCAAGGCGACACTCTTAAGAACACTTTGTCTTCGACCTCATAAGTCACCTCTCTGTGGTGCCAATCAAAGTAACTTTTTTGGCGATCCTGGGCTGCCTGCATACACCTCTTTACTACATTCACTTTCTCAAGGGTCTGCTGCACTAACTCCAGTCCCTCTATTTGCTGTAGGCCCTCAATGTCCCAATATACTGGACTCCGACATCTCCACCCATATAACGCCTCATAAGGCGCCGTCCCAATACTCGATGGTAACTGTTGTTGTACGCAAACTCTATCAAAGGTAGGTGATCATTCCAGCTACCCCTGAACTCCAGCACACGTGCTCTCAATATATCCTTTAAGGTCTGGATAGTTCTCTCAGACTGACTGTCAGTTTGGGGGTGGAATGCGGTGCTAAACCACATGCTGGTACCAATAACATCATGTAAACTCCTCCAAAAATGTGAAGTGAAACGTGGATCTCTATCCGATACAATCGACACAGGCACACCATGTAATTTTACTATCTTTGCAACATACAAGCTTGCCAGCTTGTCTAAAGTGTCATCCTGTCTAATCGCTAGAAAATGTGCAGTTTTTGTCAATCTGTCAACTATGACCCATACGACATCATGTCTCCTGAATGTTCTCGGCAACCCCATAATGAAATCCATATTCACTTTCTCCCATTTCCACTCGGGGATCTCTAAAGGCTTCAATTTTCCTACTGAAGCTTGATGTTCTTCCTTGATTTGCTGGCAAGGCAAACATTGAGCTACAAACTCGACAATATCTCTCTTCATGTTCATCCACTAATACATCCCTCTCATGTCTTTATACATCTTGGTGCTGCCTGGATGCACAGAAAGTGGGGAAGAATATGCCTCTGTCATTAGAACCTCCTCAACCTCAATTAAGTCAGGAATACGTAGTCTCTCCCAGTAATAAAACACTACCTCATCATCTAACCTGTGCGTGGTAGTTGGTTTCCTTTTTCCACTTTCCTCATTATCTTCATTAAATGCTTGTCATCCTTCTGCCTCTCTGCTATTAGCTCTCTCATCTGGGGTCGAACCTGAATGTTCGCTAACATCTCACCCTAAACAACATCAACCTGCACTCTCAACTCCCTCAATACAAATAACGACTCAGCCCGGTAAGTCACTGAATCCTCATCCTCTCTACCCTTCTGGCTCAACACATCAGCAACCATATTAACTTTACCCGAATGGTAATCGATAGTACAATCATAATTCTTGAGGAGCTCAATCCATCTCCTCTGTCTCAGATTCAACTCTCGCTGCGTGGTAATGTATTTGAGGCTCTTGTGATCGATGAAAATTTGAAAAGTCTCACCGTACAAGTAGTGCCTCCACACCTTAAAGACGTGAATGATAGCTGCTAGCTCCAAGTCATGCATTGGGTAATTGACGTCATGCTGCCTCAACTGTCAGGAAGTGTACGCAATCACTCTCCCATTTTGCACCAATACTCATCCAAATCCCACTTCAAAAGCGTTAGTGTACACTACAAATCCTCCATCGTCTGTCGGTAATACTAATACTGGTGCCTTCACTAACCTCCCCTTTAACCCCTAAAAGCTATCTTCGCAACGCTCATTCCAAACAAACAGGGTGTTCTTCTTGAACAAGTTGGTCATCGGTCTGCAATAAACCTCTAATAATGCCCAACCAATCCCAAGAAACTACGTACCTCAGTTACATTTTTTGGAGCCTCCCACTCCTGTATCGCTTTAATCTTACTCGGATCTGGCATCACACCCTCTGCCAAAATCACATGGCCTAGGAAAACCACCTCACTCATCCAGAACTCACACTTTTCAAACTTAGCATACAACTCTTTCTCACTCAAATGCTATAATGCAATCCGGAAATGCCCCTTATGCTCCTCTCTATCCCAAGAATATACCAATACATCATCAATAACACCACTATGAATCGATCCAGATATGGCTGAAACAACTTATTCATTAAGGCCATAAAGGCTGCCGACGCGTTAGTCAGACCGAACAACATTACTATGAACTCAAAGTGGCCGTAACGAGTCCTAAACACGATCTTAGGAATGGAGCTATCCTCCACTCGTAACTGCCAATACCCCAATCTCAAATCTATCTTAGAAAACACTGGGGCTCCCCTCAACTGATTTATCAAATCATCAATCCTTGATAGTGGATATTTGTTCATCACGGTCAATTTATTCAACTGTTGGTAGTCTATAGATAGTCGCATACTCCCATCCTTTTTTTACAAATAATAATGGTGTGCCCCAAGGCGACACACTAGACCGGATGAAACCTTTCTCCAAAAGCTCTTCCAACTGCCTCTTTAGTTCTGGAAACTCTACTGCTACCATCTGATACAGAGCTATCGAGACTGGTTTTGCCCCCGGCACCGTCTCAATCTCAAAATCAACCTCTCTCTGGGGTGGTAAACCCAACAACTCATTTGGGAATACCTCTGGATACTCTCTCACTATCTCCACATCCCCGAGTCCTAGCCTTTTTTGCTCCAAGTCTGTCACACATGCCAGATAAGCTTCACACCCATCTCTGATCAATCTTGCAGCCATCGCTGCAGAAACCAAACAGGAAGGTATAACCCTCTGCTCACTGACAAGCAAAACCCTCTTCTCGCCATTAACCTCTACCACCACCTCCTTTGCATAGCAGTCCACTACAACTTTGTTTCTGGACAATTAGTCCATACCCAAAATCACTCCGAAGTTAGCCATCCTCAACACTATCAAATCTGCAATATAGCTCAACTCCCTAATCCTTAGCTCACAATTTCTCAACATTTTCTCCACCATAATAATGCCCCCAGCTGGCATAGACTCAACTACAATATAACTCAGAGACTCTACACTACTCCCAAGCTGCTCTACGACTGACTCACTCACAAAGGAACAAGTGGACCCAGGGTCAATCAACACCAATGTATCAGGTGAAAAAATAGAACTTGTACCGGTGATCACATTAGGATTGGTAGCCACCTCATCATGTGTCATAGCATACACACGTGCCTGAGATGCAGCTACAGTCTGAGAAACTCCTCTGCCACTCGAGGTGGTACTAGTAATCCTCCCACCTTTACCTCGGCCTCCGTCGATAGTAGCAACTCCCCTGTTTTTGGCCACACTACTCTGTCCTGAGATTGTTCTCCCCTCATCTCTGGCCTTCGCGAAGCAAAACCTCATCATGTGTCCAGGCTTGTTGCAATAGTAGCACAACTGGCGAGAGTCCTCACTAGTGCACCCTCAAGTACTCTACTATCCAGAAGTAGAGGGTCTAAAGGTGGGACTCCCCTACTCCCAGATCCACCCCTGTGTTTGCTGCCCCCTCTACTAGTACTCATAAATGGCCTGAAGTCAGTATTCTTATGCCCTCTAGTGGTTCTGGAGCCACTAGACACCTTTTGTCGTTTCCTCTCTCTATAACCCTCCTCGGCCAAACCCTCCTCAGCCAAAAGTTCCTCAACTCTGAGTGCGGTCTCAAGAAGCATATGATATGTAGGTTGTTTCATAGCAATGCGGGTGCGGATATGTTAAACTGCAACCCTTTCTCAAACATGTCCCTCTTCTAAATGTCAGTCGCCACATCCTCTGGCGCATACCTGGAGAGCCTAGTGAACTGAGCCTCATACTCAGCCACTGTCAAGTCATTTTGCTTTAACTCTAAAACCTCTATCTTCTTCTGATTGCGATAGAGGGGCGGGGTGTATTTGTTAGTGAACTCTCGCTGAAAGTCCTATCAAGTGACTGTGGGAGGGTCATTCCTGATCCCGGGACTGCGTCCCACCAATCCCATGCTCCTTTCTCCAACAATGAAGTAGTGTACCTCAACTTATGCTAGCGTGTACATCCCATCTGATTTAGGATCCGCTCCGTGTATTGGAACCAGTCCTCAGCCTCAGAAGGTTCAGTGGTCCCCTTGAAGGACTTGGCTCCCTGCTTGCGCAGCTCTCTAAAAGTCTTATCAATATTAAGGCCCTCACTTGTCGGCCTCCCTACTGGCCTCCTTGCCTACCCCACATCTGCTACAGCATTGTATGATAAAACTGAGCATAGGCTCGGTCAAAAGGTGGTATAGAACTGGGTACTGGTGGTGCTCGACCGGGTGCAGTTGGTGCTCCATGTCCTGGACTAGCCCCTGCCCCTACACGAACTCTTGGGACTCGACGGTAACCTCGTGTGATACATCATTTATAGGCTCCATCCTAAACAAATCATCATTCGAAAGTTTTAGTTTAATGAAATATGATGCAATGAAAACAAGTTTTTGGTACAGTTCGTAGGAAATCTAACCCCACCCTGATACCACTAAATGTGAACCCCAATTTCCTTAGTTTCATTTTTGAATAAATGCAAATTTCCACACCATTTTTTTTCCTTTTAATAACCATCACCAAACTCATTTACAAGGAAAAATATAAAATAAAAGTTTTTAAAGATAGATTGAATCAATCACAAGGATAATATATAAAGAGTTGCAAACATTCATTTCATTAAACCAAACCCAACACAAATGAAGTGTCAAAGTATGCGAAAGTGTATGGTTTTCGGTTTAAAATAATGCAAGTGCCAAAAGCCTATACTATGTGTATGGCTATACAAAATGCAAAAGGTGTAAATCTCCAAAATCACTAGGAGCCGACCTACTGCGGGTATCTCACGCTCGAGCTCTGCCAAAATAGAAAGTCCCTGCACTAGCTACTGTCGCTCTGCACACATTAACACAACAAAGAAAAGGTGAGTATAAAACACTCAGTAAGTGAATCCTTATAGTTGTTAAGCTAAATGCGCAGGGGAACCTTCGGCCAATACGGGTGTGTTCAAGTAACACAAAGCCGCATTCACACCTAAAATTCCCTACATAATAATCTTATAAGTATTTAATACATTAAGGAAAACATCCTAGAACATTAGTTTATCTTAGATGTGCATTGGGGTGTTAATCGGGCCAAAACTAGGGTTCTGGATCAAAATAACGTATGTTTAAACCTATTATTAATGTACGTTATGCTAAAGTATTTTCTAGGTATGACTAACGTATGCCACGGTTAGATTAATGTAGGTTTATTCACCCTTGATCCAGCACTTGGAGCCTCAGCCTGCACGACATGACAATGAGGCATCCACTTTTACTCCCTCAGCTTCGTAATAGTCACGAGGTTATGATCTAAGTGCCATCTTTCAGTTGACTCGATGAGGTGATGACGTTTAAGTAATTTTTAATTTAAGTTATATATATTTATGTTTATCTCTTTTTGAGAAAGACAAATAAATTTCATCCTTTCTAACTTTGAAATGCAAGGAAACAAAGTTAGAAAAAATATTCGAGTGTACCATGAATTTTAAAGTTATTCCAAACTAAACGAAAACAATTGAAAATGCACGAAAATTTGAAATAACATCAAGTGATTGCAAAATGAAAAAATAGGACAATTTTTCTCCTAGGGTTCTTGGCTCAATGGTTAAAAATCGTCAATGACAATAATTAATAACAAGAAACTTGAACGGAAATGCAAAAAAATGCGAGAAATACGCAAAAATGAAAGGTTGGACAATGGTGCAAAAAGCAACGTAAAAGAAGAGTATTTGTTGCTGTCAGGCGTGCGCTTTATGCTGGATAGCTCTTGTATTTGTAGTGGCTTTCTCCTTTGGCCTAATTTTTCTAATTTTTGAATCATAGGATAATTTATACTTGTTTTAATATCAGGTTCTTTTTCTAAGTCTTTATTTAAAAAATTACTAAGATATTTTAATGTATCATTTTCTATCCAAATTTTATTAGTAATAGGTGGGTTGGCTAAAAAATCTAACTCACCAGGTCCACCACGCTTCCTAGCAAATTCTGATTTTACTGTGTATTTTATAGTTGGAAAACTATAAACTTGTTTACTAATTGTGATACAATTTGTTCCTATTGTAATATTTTCTTCTAGAAATAAAATTTAATCCTAACAAAAATTCAGTGTAATTTGTAAAAGGAGGATTAATTAGGATTTGTCCTATATCATATTTAGTACTATATTTTCCTGCAAAATCTAAAAATTGTATAGCTTTAGCATCAATATAATGAGTAATTAGAATTGTTCTGTTTTCA
>CANYCX013565850.1:0-22782 GCA_948193385.1 Breynia disticha f. nivosa
TTTCATAATTTAAAACACAAGCGAAAGCAAAATTTGTTTGAAAAACATTCAAACTCAATGTCAGGTGCATATACAGAAACGTACAACAGATGTACAAAACAAAATATCAAAAATGAACTTTGGAGCCCGATCTCTTACGTAAAACTCTGGAAACGCTGATCATCTCTGGCACTGTCCAGTCAAGCAGCTACCTCCGATCTACACAATCATTTAACTAATATACGTGGATGAGTATGAAATATACTCAGTAAGAATTCTTAGCTTCATTTAAGGTAAATGATGTGCAGGGGAAAAATAAAAATCAGCACTCAGACGTGCCTATCTATTTTCTCCCTATGGCATCTGATTATGCCATTACACACATATCACACAGATATAAAACAACAAATCAAACAGGTTAACATCTACACAGGAGAGTGTATATATATATATATATATATATATATATATATATGTATCAATAAAGTTCACACAGAACATCCATATCATTAGCAAGATCACACAAATCAAATCAACATCCACACAGGATTGCACACAACAAATATGAATCCACACAGACTCAATTATCCACACAGGATTGATTACACATATCATAATTCTACGAACATAACATCCACACAGGATCAAAATCATAACATTATACATATATGAATGTAAATGCATGATATGAAATTCTAATGCAAATCCACACAGGATGAACCCGGGTTTTTTTCCACCATAACACAGAACAATGGAAATCCTCTATCGCATAACAGAGGAATGGCACATAGCCTGCGAACACATCTCTAAGAATAGAACTCATAAATACAGACAACACACATTAAGTCCAGGATAGCACACAATAAGTCCTTATCCATACAGGATAATATAGCCACACTGGCTCGTGTCGCACAAATGCTTATGCAATACGTGAATGTATGAATGTCAATTATATCATATCAACACACAACATAGAAATGACATTCATATCCATACCCAGCATAGCTCACACAGAGCATATAAAATACCACACATGTTCTCATTTATCATGCTTTCTCTAATATCGCTCATAGCATACAACAATAGTACAAAGAAAACATGTCAACATCTCACACTGAGAACATACCATACAGGTATATAACATCAACAATAAGTCAACCAAATGTCAATCAAACATCCAAGTAAAGTAAACACATGTTTACTCATAATCAACTTAAAATCATCCATTTGTCCATTAATACATATAACCTTATACATACCATTTTAAATTCGAATCATCAATCTCTAGCAATTTCAAACACAACATTATAGGCCAAACACAACTACACATATTAAATATACTTGGCCTAAATAAATTCTATATTCTTCCATGTGAATATTCTTATAAATCAATTTATTAAGTGTAAGAACACTTACCTCTTACACGAAAAATCAACAATACTAACACTGAATCAGTCCCTCCTCAATTGTTGTACAAATCCTTCTGTATAAAATTAAACATATACGATACATTAACTAACCATTCGTACATTGATTCTAACCTTAGAATCATCAAAACATCATTTATAAGCCTTAAATCATCCATATGTCAACTTTTCTTACTAACCTAATCTTCCTCAATTCCATCCATTCACTAATTCGTATATCCTAAATCATTTCCATAATCTTATTCAGGTTCCATTCATAAAATAACACATTTTCCTAGCAACAATTTCAATTCAATTTGCTTCAAACCCTAAAGATCTATTTATAGGGATGCTTCTGCGTTTGGTTATGGAGATCTAAGGGTAAGTAAGAAATATTAGTGTTTAGCAGGGTCTTTGGAGTATTTTCTTAAGGTTTAAGAGAGAGGGTTTTGAGTGGGTTACAATTATGGTTCATAAATAACTTTTACTCTCTTTCCTTTTTCATATTTAAAAACTCGACAGGTTAAAATAGTTTGCAAAATGGTTTACACAAACCGTTCGACTATCCATTTCGCCTTCTGTCAGCGCGCTATCTCAGAAATGGTTTTAGGAATGGTTTTTTTAGGCCATTTCCTAGGCCGTTTCCCAGGATATTTTGTGCTACTATTTCCATTTTTTTTCTATTTTTG
Organism: Breynia disticha f. nivosa; assembly: GCA_948193385.1. Taxonomy (NCBI): domain Eukaryota; kingdom Viridiplantae; phylum Streptophyta; class Magnoliopsida; order Malpighiales; family Phyllanthaceae; genus Breynia; species Breynia disticha. Next base: position 2,075 of record CANYCX013565850.1, read on the forward strand.
GTTATATTTTTTTGGGCATTATAGTAATAGTAAGCAGAAAGGAATTTTGAGGAAGAAATTCTTTAAAGGGGAAGATTTGTAACATTTTCATCCTAAAGTCCTATAATTAATAAAGTGATCAACCCAATGAAGTATTAATTCAATAAAATAAAGAATATATAAGGTTAATTATGAGTTGATATATCGTAGATAGTAAGTATGCATAAATAAGGAAAGTGTTACAGAAAAAAAAGAAGTATAGGGGGTGGTAATACTACAGATTGTGGACTATAAGGACTAACTATTACTATGTGTAGTATACTACACGTTGTGGACAAAGAACATGTTGTGATATCTACAACGTGCAATCTTTGGTAACTACGTGTAGCATGTATGTTTGAACAGAATTTTGGAAATGATTAGAATCTGAAACAGGAGCTGTTAAGTTAGGGATTATAAAAGAAAATTAAAGAAGGAGAAAGATCAGAATGAGAGCTAAGAAAGAAAAGAGAGCAGAGAGAATAGAGAGAAGGAGATTGAGAGAAATACATAGACATTTAAAGAATTAAGTGAGAAATTGAGCCGAAAATGTGTAATTGATCGTAGGATGAAACAGGATATCGATTGATATAATCGATACAGGAAATCTATGGAGGAAATGGTAAGAAATTAATATAGGACTATAAACATGAGTATATTGTTTGATTTATTTTTAAAGAAAAAATTATTATATTGTTATATAGGATGTCAATCGAGTCAATAGGACCAAAATCAGAGTCTAGCTTCAAATATTACAGATATCCAGGTGAGAAATCCAGACTCACTTTTAAATACAACCATATGTGTGATCACTTAAAGGAAAGATAATTAAAGGTTATTCCATGATGATTGCGTATGATTATTAGTTGATAATAAATTGATGTTGTCTTATGGGCTTTAGTACATTCATTCCATGAATGTTTTTGGGCTTGGCCCAACCCATCATTGGGTTAATTCAAAGAGTCCAAAGGCATAATTTCTTTGATCAGCTTGGGCTTAAAAACTTAAAACGGATTTGCCATGTTTTAGGGATGCATTTCATCTTGTTTGAGCATGTGGGCTTTGGTCCCAGATGGATGTTAGGATTTTGTATGTTGAATGATTTGTATGGTGCATTCATGGGCCTGGCTTTGGGTTGTAATGGCCTTCTGAGCCTATTTATTTATTTGAGTTTGTAAAGGTATACTGAGCCTACTTTCTTAGACTAGGTTTAGTATATACTTAGTATAGAAAAAGGAGGCCCAACCCAGAAGGAGGGAGTCCAGATGTGGAGGCCCAAGAAGGAATGATGGAGACCCCATTGGAAGTGGACTTGAAGCAAAAACATATTATGTAATAGCATATGCCTAGTTATAGTTTCATTAGCCCATGATTGCACGTTTACTTTTTTGAACTTAGTCTTTGTATGCTTATACACGCTGATGAATGAACGTGAACAATTATCAAATGTCAAATTTGCGTTTCCCATGCTAAGCCGTTGAATCAAACAACTTAATCTCAAAAAATAGTAAGTCAAGAAATTGCCTTCCAAAATTAACGACCCGTCAAGGTATCCAACGTCGAAGCATAGGTCATGCCAAAGTTGGGCACGTTAGATTTGCTTTTTGAGGCGGGCTAAGATCAATGTTATTTATGATGCCATGCGAGAGTCGAGGTACATTAGTGTCATGGTTAGTATGTTAATTGTAGATTTGGACTTAATATGGGTTTGTTAAGTGCGTCAGCCCTAGGCAATTAATGGGAAGTCCCCTGGCATGAAATTGCTAGTCCAATTAGAAACTGAGAATCATTTTGGGGGAAATGATTAGATGGATTCCTACCTAAGTAGCATAGTCTTTGACGGAGAAAAAAGTGGATCTCAGTCGTACGAACCGTCACTAACAAGTGGATTATTTAAAGGGATATTAATCCATTATTGAGTGGGAGATCTTTTATTTAAAAGACCTCATAACTGACCTTGTTAAATTTTTTTTTGTAGAATATGAATTTGAATTCGAATAGCTTGAATATTTCCCTGCACTCAATCCTTCAAATGGATAAGATGAAGGGTAGGAAAGGAAAGACCAAAACAATCACAGAGCATAAGATCGAGGTGGTACTTGAACACAAGCTTAGGGAGGTTTTCTAATCCACTTCATGGAAAGGCAAAGAGAGAAAATCCAAGAAATTCCATAAGCTCATGTTGGAGGTCTTACCTCAATATAAGCCTATGATGGTTTTTGACCTAGTTCCTTTGGACATTTGCTACCTTTGCCAAAAGAGTGGGCATTAAAAGACAGACTGTCCAATATTATTGGGAGGAAAGAAGGATGTTGTGAGAACATCTTCTTTAGAAAACTATGTTGTAGAAGTGAATCTCTCTATTTTAACATTGTAGGCATTGGATATTGAGTTGTTAGTGTAAACCCTAGCCCAATACATTGTTTGTAACTTTTATTATTGAGTAATAAAATTATGAGGCATTATTTTATAACTTTATGTATTGACCTGTGGTATGTGTTTGAAAAAATATCTAAGATTCTTAATTAAGCGCTTGAGGTATCAAGGTTGAGGACCTTGATAGTAGAACATTGAAGTTATGAGATTAACATTCTGAATATCCCTAGTCGTTTATTTATATGGGAATAGAAATGAATTAAGACTGGTATGTACTTTGTAGGTGATCATGTTCTACAGGTCACAGATATTTGGGATGTCTAGCAAAGTGCGTAGGCACAATATAGAGCATTTTATTTGGAGAGCGATCACTATTTGTGTCAAATATTATCCTTACACTGAAAATCACTTTCTCTCTTATTATGATTTTTAGTGTACTTTGACATACGCCTAACTTGACCGTAAAAGGTTGACAAGTATGGGTATAATTGGGTATGCTAAGAATCATAAGTAAGAGAATGAGTGAAGTGAAGGGATTGACCCTCTCAATGAGAGAAGATATCACTGGCCATTTATTAGAACTTATCGATTTTGTCATAGAGATCAAGAAAAGTGATTTAGCATTGAATAAGGGTGTTAGCGACATGCCTTATGCTAATCAAGATATTAGAGGTCAAGGGTTGTATTTGAATTGTAGTAGGGCTATTGACACTGCTCGTCAGCTATTTAATTTACGGTGATCATAGTGTCTTACTAGAGACCGCCTATGATTTATGAGCTATTAAACTCATTGCCTTTATTTAATAATCCTACAGATCGCACATGGATGATAGAAAACTAAAAAAGGGTATTTTTAATTTTTCACCTTAGGTCAAAATTTGGTTGTTTGATCGGATTGGGCATTTAGGCCAATTTGGGTAGTTGGGCCTAACATGGATGAGAAATAATATTTCTTTCATGATTTTAAGACAAAGATTATTTGTTAAATATGATGAGAAATAATATTTCTTTCATGTGGGATAAATTAAAAGAAAGATTATTGTTAATTATCCACATTAAAGTCACGTTTTTTAAGGGTAGGTTTTGAGGAATTTATTTTAGTTAAAGAATTAACAAAGTCCTAATAGCATTCGGATTGTTAATTGGTTTAATCTTGCAAAACTCTTTTGTGTAAAACCAACTAAAACCCTAGCATTCTGTATGAGTGTTGGTGGTCCCTCTAAACACTACCAAAATGTGTGAGCTCCACCTAAAGATCAATAGTGAGATTTTTAGGATTTTTCTACAGAGTGACGGGAGATTTAGGGGCTGATCATATAGTTTGATCATCACTATGCCTTCTATTTCAGAAGAAACTCATCCGATCATTGACAAACAGGTGAACCAAATTTCTCCTTTGTGCTAGTACACATTTTGGCTAATTTGTCTGTTAGTTTTGTAGAAGAATAACGTGTGGGATTCTTCCTCGGTGTCACAAAGGTCGTCTCAGAGTATTCAACTGTTCTTTGGTAAAGAACTCACGACCTAACTAGAAGGAAGAAGAAAAGTAAGTTTTCTTTTAAAGTTTATGTTTTTCTGTCTACTAGTTATCAACTAGGATTGAATCTATCTATTTCTTGGATTTTGGTAAGAATCTTGGTTGCCTTTTGACTTGTTCTTGATTATTTTCTGCTGCCATTAAAGTTAGAAGATGTCAAAATACCCAACAGTGGAATCAGAGCGGTCACCTTTATCAATTAATGCATAAATTGATGAAATTGTTGGCTAGTTTAATGAAAAACGTCGCTGTTTTGTGAGGGCAGTAAGTTAGGGTTTAAAATTGACTTAATATAGTAGGTTTTGTGTTAATTTTAATCCCATTCATGGGGGTCAGGTGTAGGTATTAGTGTTAATTCATAAAATAAAAAACTAGGTACATAATGTGATGTTTAATGACTATTATCACATAGTTTTAATCAATTATGGCTAAAATTGATTTTATGAGTTTAAAAGGGGCTGATTTACATTGAAACACGTAAAATTAGGGTTTTAGTTACTTTTAACGTACAGTTCAAAATTTTAATTTTGACTTAAAATGTGAAAAATCCTAAACTAGGTGGTTTTTAGAAGAATTAATGAACTAGCAAGACTAACTTAATTCTCACGGATCTAAAATGACCTAAAATGCATTTTGTGAAAAATTTAGGGACTGAATTGAATTTTGGCAGTGTAATTTTTTTTGTGAAATTTCATTTTATGTATTTTTATTTTCGTGTATGAAAATTAAATGCATTCATGTTGGTTTACACTTATTTTGATATTTACATAAAATTGTAAAAGAGAAATTGAATCATTGTTATTTATGGCACAAAAATAAATTGATGTTGTCTTGTGGGCTTGAGTACATTCATTCCATCGAACAAAGGATATGGGCTGCCACCCTAAAAGGATTTTTTTCCTATTTTCTCATCTAAATTAAAGTCCTCCCTATTTTAACACATTTGACAAAATTCTCGCACAAAAACCACCTTTATTTAAACATACTCAAACAACACTCACACGCTCATCTTTGTTCCTCAATCTTCTTTCGTTGCTCTCAAACAATCTCTACTGAGTGAGTTCAAACCCTCCTACTGCCAAAGTCAAATCAAATGCTGCAAGAAACGTGTTTTTTTTCTTATCTCCACCTTGGTTAAGTTCTTTCAAACATTAACTGACTTAATGGAAGATCAAACGACGAGGATTGAGCAGGTGATGGCAGGGACAAAGATGGACTAAAGAGAGTTAACAAATGTAGTGACAAGAGTTCAAGAAAGCATAGCATCGCCGCCAATACTGAACTTTACGCGGCGGTTTAGGAGACCAGTGGTGGATGGAGAGTTGTCGGAGACGGAGGCGGCAATGGAGGCTATACAGATGATAATGGTTGCAGTGGTGGAGGGTACAAATAGGTTAAGAGGGAGAATGGCTTATATGTGGCAATATAGGGTTTATGGTCTTTAGATGTGGCATTATTGGGATTTCTTTCGTAAGATGCCATATATGGAAGATGGTACTTAAAAATGATATATGTGTAAATTGACCCATTCCATGAATGATTTTGGGCTTGGCCCAAGCCCATCACTGGGTTAACTCAAGGAGTCCAATGGCACAATTTCTCTTAAAGGCTTGGGCTTAAAAACTTAAAATGGATTTTCCATGTTTAAAGTTGTATTTTATCTTTTTTTAGCATGTAGGCCTTGGGCCCAAATGGGTGTTAGGACTTTGTATGTTGATTGGTTTCCATGGTGCATTTATAGGCCTAAATTTTGGGTTGTCAAGGACTTCTGAGCTTATATTTATTTATTTAGGTTTTTAAAGGCCTACTGAGCCTATTTTCTTAGACTAGGTTTAGTATTGACTTAGTATATAAAAGGAGGCCCAACCCAAAAGGAGGGAGCCGAGACGTGGAGGCCCATGAAGAAAGGATGGAGAGCCCATTGGAGATGGACTTGAAGCCTGAAGACTATATTATGTAATAATTTATGCCTAATTTTAGCTTTTTTGGCCCATGATTGCATGTTTACATTTCTGCACTTAGAATCTTATATGCTATATGTTGATGAATGTTTACAAACCCTTAACAAATATCGAATCAGTGTTTGCCATGTTAAGCCATCAAATCAAACAAACTTAATCTTGAAAATAGTTAGTCAAGAAAATTTCCTTCTTAAATTAACAACCTGTCAAGGCATCAAACATCAAAGCTTGGGTAACGCCAAAGCTGGGCACGTTAGATTTTCTTTCTAAGGCAGGGCTAAGATCAAAGCTATCTATTCCTCCATGCGAGAGTGGGGGTAGATTAGTGTCATGGTTAGCACGTTAATTGCAGGTTTTGACTTAACATGGCTCTGTTAAGGTGCGTCGGCCATAGGAAATTAATGGGAAGTGCCTGGCACGAAAGTGCTAGTCCGATTAGAAAACAAGAATCATTTTGGGGAAAATAATTGGATAGATTCCTACCTAAGTAGCCTAGTCTTTGACGAAGCAAAAAGTGGATCTCGATCCCATGAAATGCATCACTAACAAGTGGATTATTTAAAGAGATATTAATCAATTGTTGAGGGGGAGATCTTTTGTTTAAAAGACCTCATAACTAACCTTGAGAAATTTTTCTTCGTAGAACATGAATTCAAATCCAAATAATGCGATATTTCCCTACGTTCAATCTTTGAAAAGGATAAGATGAATGGTAAGAAAGGAAAGACCAAAATGAACCCAAAGCATAAGTTGGAGGTGGTACCTCAACAATGGCCTAGGGAGGTTTTCCAATCCACTTTATGGAAATGCAAAGAATGAAAAACCAAGAAAGTCCATAAGCCTATGTTGGAGGTCTTACCTCAATAAAAGCCTAGGATGGGTTTTCAACCTGTTCCTTTGGACATGTTCTACCATTGCCAAATGATGGGCATTGGAAAAAACTGTCCAATATTATTGGGAGGGAAGAAGGATGTTGTGAGAACATCTTCTTCTGAGATCTATGTTAAAGAAGTGAACCTCTTTATTTTGACATTATAAGTATTGGATACCAGATATCGGTCTCACATTTGTTGCAATATGAAAGGACTACAAAATAGGAGAGTTCTTTCAAAGGGAGAGGTTAATCTCTGAGTTGAAAATGGGGCAAGAGTGGCTTCCATAGAGATCAAAGACTATATTTTATGTATGTCTTCGGGTCTAGAAATAAAGCTAAAGGACTGTTTCTATGTACTTGCAATGAGTAGGAACATTATTTTAGTTTTAGCCTTGGACAATGACGGTTTTACTTTTGTTATTGGAAATAACAATATGAGTATTCATCATGGAAACATTTATTATGGAAGTGCAGTCCTTAATAATAGTTTATATGTCATAGACTTGTCAAGTCATGAGGATGTTTATAACGTAGAGAATAAGAAAGCTAAGTCCAAAGAACTTAATCTTTCTTACTTCCAGCATTGTCGTTTAGGACATGCAAGTGAGAAACGTTTGCAAAGAATCCATAAAGATGGAGCCCTTTGGTCTTTTGATTGGAAATCATTAGACACTTGTGAATTGTGCATTTGCGAGAAAACAAAAAAGAATCCTTTCAACAATAAAGGAGAGAGAACTAGTGGACTATTGGATCTAATACATTTAGATGTATGTGGACCATTAAGAACATAAGCCAGAGGTGGTTATAGCTACTTAATCACGTTCATTGATGATTATAGTCGACATCTATCTAATGAAGCATAAATCAGAAACCTTGAGCGGTTCAAGGATTTTAAGAATGAAATGCAAAACCAACTAGGTAAACATATCAAAGTCATTCAATCGGATCGAGTTGGCGAGTATATGAACCTAGAGATTGACCAATATCTATGAGATTGTGGTATAGTACCACAACTCATACCTCCGGGAACACCTCAGTGGAATGGTATGTCCAAAAGGAGGAACTGAACCCTGTTGGACATGGTTAGGTCGATGATGAGTCAAAACGTTCTCCCGATATCATTTTGGGTTTATGCCCTAGATACTGCAGCTTTTTTACTGAACAGGTCTCCTACTAAAGCATCTAAAAAGACACCATATGAAATATGGACTGAGTGAAAACCCAACGTGTCTTTTTTAAGGATTTTGACGATGTGAAGCGCATGTTAAAAGGTTAACATTGAATAAGCTTTCATCCAAGAAAGATAAATTCTTATTTGTGGGTTATCCTAAAGAGACTAAGGGATACTATTACTACAATCCTAGTGAGAGCAAAGTGTTTGTTGCTTGAACTATTGTGTTTCTAGAAAAGGAATTTATTCTTAAAAGAAACAGTGGGAGTGGTGTAGAACTCGATGTTGTGCAAGAGGATGTAGATGCACAAGTTCTTATAAAGGATAGTAAGGAGATGGGCTTAAATCCATAAGAAGTTATGGAACAAGAGCTAATTACATAAGCACCTAGAAGATCAATTAGGATACATCAAGAACCCAAAAGGTATGGGTTCATTGTGACTAACAAACAAGATATGACGATTGTTGATCATGATGAACCTACGTCTTATAAAGAGGCCTTAGAAAGTCCTAATTTGGAAAAATAGCAAGAGGCCATGAAATTCAAGATGCAATCAATAATCAAGTTTAGGGCTTGATTGATCCACTGGAAGGTGATAAGGTAATTGAATGCAATTGGATTTTGAAAGAGAATGCGGGAGGTGTCTTCAAAGGTAGACTAGTGGCAAAAGGTTTCAAACAAGTTTATGGTATCGACTATGATGAAACATTCTCGCCAGTAGTTATGTTTAAATCCATTAGGATATTATTTTCCATAACTACATATTTAGATTATGAGATATGGCAGATGGATGTTAAAACAACTTTCCTGAATTGAAACCTCCTCACGGATGTTTACATGAAACAACCTGAGGGATTTATCGATCCAAAATATCCTAATAAGGTATGCAAGCTTAAGAGGTCCATTTATGGACTTACGTAGGCATCCTAGAGTTGGAATATTCATTTTGATGAATCCATTAAGGAGTTTGGGTTAACCAAGAATGATAATGAGCCTTGTGTATATCATAAGTTCAGTGGGAGCATAATAGTGTTCCTTGTGTTGTATGTCGATGACATGCCGCATATTGGAAATGACGTTTCAGCATTGCAATAAGTGAAGCAATGGTTGAACACATGTTTCTCAATAAAAGGCTTAGAGGAAGCTGAGGTTATACTTGGTATAAGGATTTATAGAGTTAGATTGCGGCATCTCTTGGGAATAAGTCAAGAAAAATACATAGAGAAGATACTGAGGCGGTTCAGTATGGAACAATCCAAGAAGGGAATGTTACCCTTACAGCAAGGGGTAGTTCTCTCTAAGAAGGATTTATCATCCTCTAGAGGAGAGAGATTAGCTATAGGATCAATTATGTATGATATGCTCTGTACTAGGTCAGATGTTGCTCATTCACTAAGTATAACCGATAGGTTCCATCATGATCTTGGAGAGATCCACTCGTTTGTGGTTAAGACAATTCTTAAGTACTTGAGAAGGATTGAAGACTTGTCCTTAGTGTAGGCAGGTCAAGAGGAGCTAAGTGTTACCGAATACATTGATGATGCAACCCCAATAAGCAAAGATGATTCAAGAGCGCAATCTGGATACATATTCATGTTGAATAGAGAAGCTGTCAGCTAGAGGAACTCTAAGCAGAGCACATTGGAAGATTCTACAATAGAAGCTGACTATATAGAAGCCTCTGAGGCAGCTAAGGAAGCTATTTGGATCAAGAAGTTCATTATAAAACTAGTAGTCAACGCAAAATCACCACCGATTCAAACACATACTTAAGAAGTTCCATCTCATTTAAGAGATAAAAGATAAAGGAGAGTGAAGGTGATCAAAGTTTCAGGTGAAGACAATGTTACAGATCCCCTGACCAAGGAACTGGCTGGTCCGAAGCCTAAACGTCATGTTAGGTCTTTTGGTCTTAGGGTCATGTATGATTCGAACTAGTGTTAGTGGTAGATTGTTAGTGTAAGCCCTAGCCCAATACATTATTTGTAACTTTTATTATTGAGTAATGAAATTATGAGGCATCATTTTATCACTTCATGTATTAACATATGGTATGTGTTTGATAAAATATCGAAGAATGTTAATTAAGTTCTTGAGGTATCAAGGTTGAGAACCTTGATAGTAGAACCTGGAAGTTATGAGATTAACATTCTAAATATCCTTCGTAGTTTGTTTATATGGGAATAAAAATAAATTAAGACTAGTATGTACTTTATAGGCGATCATGTTCTATGGGTCTTAGAGATTTGGGATATCTAGCAAAGTGCATAGGTACTATGTAGAGCATTGTATTTGGAGAGCGATCACTATTTGCAATATCAAATATTATCCTTAGACTAAAAATCATAATGTCTCTTGTTATGATTTTTAGTGTAATTTGACAAATGCCTAACGTGATCGTAAAAGGTTCATAGGTATGGGTATGATTGGGTATGCTAAGAATCATAAGTAAGAGCATGAGTGAAGTGAAGGGATTGCCCCTCTCAATGAGAGGAGATATCACTGGTCGCTTAATAGACAAGATTGGAAAGTGTGTGGTTGCACCTGAATGAAATGATTAGGTCATTTATTCGAACTTATCGATTTTGTCATAAAGATCAAGAAAATATATTTAGCACTTCAAAAGGGTGTTAGCGACATGTTTTATGCTAATCAAGATATCAGAGGTCAATGGATGTACTTGAATTGTTGTAGGGCTACTGACACTGCTCGTCAGCTATGTAATTTAGGGTGATCATAGTGTCTTACTAGAGACCGCATAAGATTTATGAGTTATTAAACCCATTGCCTTTATTAAATAGTCCTATAGATCGCACATGGATGACAGAAAACTAAAAAGGGTATTTTCAGTTTTTCACCTTATGTCAAAATTCCGTTGTTTGACCCGATCGAGCATTTGGGCCAATTTTGGTAAGTGGGCCCAGCATAGATGAGAAATAATATTTCGTACATGATTTTAAGACAAAGATTATTGGTTAAATATGATGTCTTAAGTGAAAATATGTAAGAAGATAAGTGAAAGAAAATTTAGGAAGCTTGTCTTAAATTAAGACAACATTAATGTGGGATAAATTAAAAGATAAATCTTCTTATTTATACACATTAAAAATCACGACATATGGGTGGATATTTTAAAAGATTTTTATTTTAGTTAAAGACTTAACAAAGTCCTAATAGGATTAGGACTGTTAAGTATTTTAATGAACTGAAACTCTTGTCTTTAAAAAGGAACCAAAACCTTAGCATTATAGACATTAGTGCCGCCCCTTAAACACCACCATTCAGCCGTGAGTTCCACCTAAATTGAGAGTTATTTAGGGTTTTTCTAAACGAGAGAAAGTGAGATGAGGAGGTTGGTCATTAAGGTGATCAACATGGTGCTCTTCCTTTCACAAGTTCCACATCCAATTGACAAAACAAGGTGATTCGAATTCTCTTTTGTGCTAGTACACATTTTCACTCATTTATGTGTTAGTTTTGTAGAGGAATAACATGTGGGATTCTGCCTCAGTGTCATAAAGGTTGTCTTGAGGTATTTCGAGATGGCAGTAACTGTTCTTTAGCTAAAGAACCCATGACCTATAAGAAGAAACCAGAAAAGTAAGTTTTCTTTTAAAGTTTTCATTTTTATGTCAACTAGTTATCATCTAGGAATATATATATGCATTTCTTGATATTTGGTAAAGATCTTGGATGGTTTCTGACGTGTTTTTGAATGTTTTTACTATCATTAGTGTTAGAATATGTTAAAAAAGCCAACAATGCACTATCAAAAATTAAACCGGTTGAACAATCCATTTACTAGTATGAACTTAGAGAAACGAAAATGATGTGAATTTGAATCCATTGTGTTTTAAAAAAGATGTGTGTGTGTGTGTGTGAAAATAATGTGAATTTAAATCCTTCATGATAGAAAATGATGTGAGTATGGATCCATCATGTGTGGGTGATAGATATTGGAATTAGTGATTTGGGCACGAGATGGTTAGTCCACCCATGTTGGCATAAAATCATGAGCCAAGTGTGTGTGTGTGTCCGTGTGTGAAAATGATGTGAATTTAAATACCTCAGTTTTGCAAATGATGTGAGTTCACATCCATCATATGTGTGTGTATGAACATGATGAGAATTTGAATCCACCATGTTAGAAAATAATGTCAGTGTCACTGCAAAATTATGTGAAATTAGCAACCAAAAATACTTAGTGTCTTTCTTATTTAGCTCTAACTTAGGTCTTGTCATAACTCACTCATATCTAATCTCGCCTTTAAGTTATATTTTGAATTTCCTAGAACATACACAACTATGCTGATGATGTTATCAAAAATATTTTTTTTCAATGTTCATAGCATCTAAATGATTTCTAATTCACAAATATCCCATTATAGAAGATAAAAATGCTTTTTTCTTCCATCCCGAGTCTTTTCTCACTCATGCATTGTGATCCTTTGCACCCTCTATAATTATTTTAATCAATTTCATGCTTTATATTTGATGTAAAACTACATGACCATTACGAATAGGTGGTTCAGTTGTTGTTAGTACTCTTTTTCCTTTCTAAAATTCATTCTTGTTATTCTTAAATCGATGTTCTAGTGGAAAGAATTTTCTATAGCAATCATACCAGCACATTTTATTCCCCTTTTTAGGTAAAAGAATCAGCAAACTCAATACAATATGGACAAGCGTACTTCCCCAAAGTGCTCCATCCTATGAATAATAATTCATGAAAACATAATTTATATAATTAAAGCATTAATTTATCTAATTTTTAAAATTATCAGTCAAACAAATACACACCAGACAATATAGAAGATGACAGAAAGTCATTAATAGTCCATATCATAACTACATTTGCTGGTTATTGATATCTATATTAAGATGAACACCAAACTCGTCATGAACCATCTGCTCAATATTCATCCCAAACTATATTTGAAATGTTCGAACATCATTAATATTTTTTCACATATCGTTATCATGTACGCATATTAAGTTTGCATCATCATAAGTACTACTACTACCTTCATATCATTTTAACTCATTCAATAATGCATTAAAGCTTTCTTATTGTTTCCCCATGTGCATTACATCAATAGTAATTGCTTATAATTTTGCTAAAAATAATATGTTCCTTCACTCTATCTAGATTATTAAATTTTCTATTATACTTTTTTTATAAGAACATAATACTAATGAATTAAGTGATTTGAATGTATGATTTGACATGCAAAGCTCCATGAATTGTTCAAAACCAGTAACAAACTCATTGTTCAATAAACTATGAATCGTATGAACATACAACCACTCATGCTATTTTTTAGCACCTAAATATTTATATAAAACTATTTTAATAAAAATATTTATAAATATAAATTACAATGAAAGATGCTCACATTCAAATTTAATATGAACAATTATAACATATGTGAACGTACCAAAAAACTTTATTTAGATATAAAAACAACTAATTAACTCAAAGCTTACAATTATATCCGTTAAAAATTATAACGAACGAATACTCCACATAATTCGACGATCTCATCTTGGAACAACGTCGATCAGAATTTTAACGTAAATGTAGAGGAAATATGCTTCAAAGAAGAAAACAAATTATTTATAGATAAAAATGTCAAAAAACTTTCCCACCACATTTACCGACAAAGTGGACACTAAATTCATTATAACTAAATGGACAAGTATGGCATAAAATTTTGCTAAGGTATTTAGTGAGCACGTGAATGCTAAATTCAATGACCACATGATTGCTAAATTATGATTCATTGATTTAGCATCCATGTGGTCGCTAAGTACTCTGCAAAAATTTCCCTCCATATTGTTCCACTTGGTGCCAACTTTCTAACAACATTGTCTCTAAATTCATCGACTATATGGTTGCTACTTGTTATATTCTCATTTAGCTACCATATGGTATCTAAATGAAATTATTTTGAATCCATCGTGCATTTGTATGTGTGTGTGAAAATGATGTGAATTTGAAACTATCGTGTTAAAACATGAAATATGTTTAGATCCACGATATGTGCATGAGAAATGATGGAATTACTAGTTTGGGTACGAGATGGTTAGTCCACCCATTTTGACCCAAACTTATGAGCCTAAGAGTGTGTGTGTGTTTGCATGAAGGAGGGAGAGAGACCAAGGAAGAAATGATAGGGTGCAGCCGCCCCTTGTTGTCAGATGTATAGGGCCACGTCTCCCCTTATCGAAGGAGAATAGACAGCGATGGTTATGGAGGTTTAGTGTTGGATGGTAGGAAAAAGTAGGTTTATCTTCAGTTTAAGGAAGACGAGAAGAAGGGATGAAAGTGTGGCTGAGTTTGGATGGAAATGGGCATTGTGATTATGGGCTTAGGTATTTACAAAAAAAAAAAGAAAACAAGGCAAATTGATTGAAAACTTACATGCAACAATTGAATTATACATATAATTGATTGTATTAAACTAATCATATCATAAATTGTTTACTTAGTTTGATGATAATTTTGATTATAGCTCTTTAAATTAAATATGTGTTATTGCCAGGGGTGTCCAAAAAGGGTTAACCAACCGAACCAACTAAAAAGTGTTCAAAAAAATTAGTTTGGTTCGATTAATTTTATATTCTGTAGATTAATTGTCGATTTAATTTCTTTGTAATTATATATGTCTGGCTGCTCATTTTATTGATAAAAATTGGAAATCGAGAAAACTTATAATTGCTTTTACTTGTAGTTTTAATCGTTGGAGAAGAGAAATTGGTAAAGCAATAGAAAGTTGTTTGATTGATTTGGGGATTGAAAAACTAATGTGTGTTACTGTTGACAATGCTAGTAGCAATGATGTGGTCATGAATTATTTGAAAGATCGACTAACAAATTGGTTTTATAATATTGCAAATGTTATGTACATTAATATAAGATGTGTGCTCATATTGTTAATTTGATTGTAAATTGATGGTTTGAAAGAGATAAATCCTAGCATTAGTAAATTGAGAGGAGTTGTAAGATAGGTGTGGCATTCTTCGGCTAGACTGCAAAAAATAGAAAGAATGTGCTGAAGCTGAGAGAATAAAATCTAATGGGTTGTTATCTCTTAATGTTAGGACTAGGTGGAATTCTACTCATTTGATGTTAGATAAGACAGAAACTTGAGAGGGATTTTAGGAGATTTGAGGATTTAGATCGTTACTTTAAGTCTGAACTTCTTAATGAGAACGATGTTGTTGGAATTTTGGAGTCTAGGGATTCGACAAATGGTATATTGATGGTTTAGATGTTAGTTCATTTTTATAATCACATTGTTAAGATTTTAGGTTCATCTCATGTTACTTCTAACATTCTTTTATGAAATTAGTTGTGTCTATATGTTGATAAAAACATGACAAGATGATGGAAATGAAAAGATGGATAGCATGTCAAGAAGAATGTTGCAAAATATCAACAAGTACTAGGGTCATGCTACTATGATGGACAAGGTAATTTATTTTGTTAATGTTCTTGATCCTCGATACAAATTGGAGTATATTCAATAGTATCTTGGTGAGATATATGAGGAGGAGATAGCTAAGAGTTTGTCAAAAAGTGTGAAAAAAGAGATTTATTCTCTTTTTAATTAATATGTTTTGAATTTAGGAAGGCAAATTGTCACTGCTACTGCTACTATTAGTAATTTATCTCATTTAGGTTAGGTGATGAACCAACTGATTTGAAATTGTTAATGGAGAGTAGGTTTAAGATGAGAAAGTTTTGGTCTAGATTGACAAGCTCTAAGATTGAGCTAGACAAGTATTTGACCAAGGAATTGAAAGAGCATATTTTAGTATTTGAAATATTGAATTGGTTGAAAGCTAATAGCCATAGATTTCTTATCTTCTCTCTAATTGCTCGTTATATTCTGGCTATTCTGATTTCAACTATTGCATCAGAATCTGCTTTTAGCTTGGGTAGTCAAGTACTTGATGTGTTTAAGAACTCATTGACTCCTGGGATTGTGGAAGCTCTCATTTGTTGTCAAGACTGGATACGAAAGAGTTTGAATAAAATTAATTGAGAAAGATTTAAAAAACTTTGATGAAATTCAAAAAGGTATTTAAAAATAATTTTTACTTTTATTTTACCATTTATTATATGTTTTTAACTTATTGTTTGTGTTTTCTTTCCAGCCGTTCAAAAGACAAGACTAGAAAATGGAATTGAGAAAAGTGAGAATTCATGAAGAGTTGATGTTTTGCTTGAGGTTTTTTTGGATGCATTTGATACTTATTAGATGGATGTTTTGTTAGATGTATTTGAGATTTTTTGGTTGAATGTTTTGTTGTATGCATTTTAAGACTTTTTAGTTGGATGTTTTGTTGTTAAAGATATTTACATGTTTATTATTTATGTTTTATTTTAGATTTGAGACTACTTATTTGTAATTAAATTTTTTATTAATTCATTTTAATCGACCAAACTGACTAAAAAAATTGGTTAATTCGGTTTTATTAAAAATTTTATTTGACTTAGTTCAGTTAATCCTTTTATCAATTTCAGTTATGGTTAATTTGGTCGGTTAACTGAAATCGATCAAATTAACCGTTTGGACACCCCTAATTATTGCATTTTATGTAGTACCTATAATTTAATAAAATTTAATGATTTATTTTTATTACTACATGAATAATAAAAGAAACGATGTTGTTTTCATGAAACACAATAATTTTTTAATGAGTTGGTTAGTGTAACATTGTTACTAGTCATATATTATGTATTAATTTATTTAGATTAACTAATAGCTAAACTCACATGATGCTTGAGTTGTTACACATTATGGTAGTAATGATTTTGTTAATCTACTCAAATTATTTTATTTATAATGTAAATATTTATAAACAATAATTTCTTTTTACATATTTGATATGAAAAAATATGATATGAATCAAATATTATATTTCCATAAACGTACATTTTAGCGGAGGAAATAATTTTTAATTACTTGCTCACGTTATCACATATGAAAATTACTAAATATTTTTATTTTTTTTGCTTTATTTATGTTGCCAGGTGTCATCCATATGACTTACCAAATATCATTATTGAAAGAAATCAAATATACAACATATATATATAAATTAATTAATGAATAATTAATTAAAATGGTAAATGAAATGAATAGAAATTCTAACATTGAAATATGTTCAATGCAGTAGAATGAAATCATTGCCATGATGAAAGGTACACTCGTATCGACAGGCGTAACAACGTCGAGATACGGGCAATGTTTTTACCCAATCTTACACCGAAAATTATTAGCCTCCACAGATAGAGAACCACATGTTGGTTATTTGTGTGAAAGAGGAGTGTCTTTTCTCTTCATTTTTGTATTTGGAAGAATGAGGAGGAGAATGAGTATTTATAGAGTGGAGGCGCCCATTGGTGAATGAGTACCTTTCCAGTCACATTTACACTTTAGTCTCTAAATTAAAAGTATTTCTAATTTAATCCTTTTATTAAATGAGTCATAATTAAGTCCCTTAACTTAATTATATTTATTCGACAAACCCAAACAGCATGGCCAGAATAAATTATTCTTTCATCTCCCACTCGCACATGACGATTGTGAGTACAGATTCTTTCTTTAGGGATCATATTCCATCTCTTTGTAGTGCTAGCGCACGATCTTCAACGAAATGAGCTTCTAGCAGTTAAGTAGCTCAAGTATAATAGAAGATTACTCGCTATTTTCTATTCTCAAGTAAACATAATTATTCCCTAGATTAATTTCCTAATATTACTGATTTCGACTCGTTTTTATCTCATGAAATCTTTTCATAAGCACTAATTACATATCTTTTAAGAACCAGTGATTAACCACACTAATTCATATTTTCTCATAAGAACACAGTAATTCGGGCCCGATGTTATATGAACTTGAGTGATATCTTTGAAAATAATCCTTCTTCTCTATTATTGATTCGCCATATGCCATAGCATCTAACCAAAGAGTCAACGTATGTGCACTCGTAGCTAGCGCAACATATTTGTACAACTAATCAAATTAAACACCATGACAGATGCTTCACAATAATAACAAAGTAAGAAGGGAACTTACAGAAATCCACTTGACTGCTACTGGGTGTCACATAAGAAAAATTGAGATCAATTTCACTTTAAGCATTTTCCATCCCTTGGTCAGCTTATACACACTATACTAAATAGTGTTTTGATGTATTCTTAACTAAAGAGCGCATGTTTATAAAATTACATCATACGAAAGCTTCAGTCTTCGGTGCACAGAGCACCTTCCCTTAGTCCACTTTTGATCCTTTGACAGGAATGCACTTCCAGTATTTGATGGAACTAAAATACTAGGCTAGTTTTCTATAGTATTTGCATTTGTAAATTCACTTTCAAACATTTATAAATTCACTTTAGTCGAGTGATGTTGAATTCCCAGGATTTTAGTGGACTAATCTTAATTTCAATTAAGTAATATTGATTATCAAGAATTCTAGTCGAGTAAAACGTTTCCCAGTCGACAAAAATAGTGTCCAATGATATTTTTCCTTTAAGACATCACTATGTAGTTTCTTACTCAAATAAGAAAAACCTTACTCGACTAACATCAACCAAATTCACTAAAACTCAATTGCCACTCAAATTCATTCCACAAATCACGAAACTCCAAATCTAAACTTTTCCAAAATAGTATCAATTGAACAAAAGCATCATTCTTTCACAAAAATTATGGTTTCACTTTCAAAACCTTATGGAGAGAGCAAAATGATTGATAAATATGAAATGGCACTAAATAAGGGGAGTGAAATTTTGATTTGAATCGTTTAATGTGCAGTAGAATAAAACTATTGGATTGGAGAAACTCATGAAAAATTGCATCAATGGTTGATATGATAAGATATGAGACAAGTTTAGTTGTAAGAATGGACACAATGTTGCTCTCCTTAGTAATTAATTACACCTTAAGACCTACACTTTCCTCATGCATCTTATGTTTGATATGCTTAATTGTGTTTTTGCTTGACAATTATGTCGTTTGGATGGCTATGTGATTGAGTTTCATATCATAGTTGTTGAATTTTTTTGTCCTCATTTTGATTTGCATGAGTTGTGATCATTTGTGCTAAATGTGTTTATGATTTGTTATTTTTTCTTTTTTATCATGACAAAAGGGGAAGAAATATGGAATTCGCTATAACATCTTAAATATACTCTCTCAACAATATGAGTGAATGCAAAGATTAAAGGGAGAAATAAATTGCATTTTTTATCGATGTCTCTCTTGTGTTTAGTTTGAATTTATATGGGAATTTGTTGATTTAGTTTGAATTTTATAATTAGATGTTGTGAATTTGACTTACTTTGATGTTATGAATATTCATGGATTTTGCATTGTGTTTTGATCTTGATCTTGGTTTATATGTTCGTGCTTCATGGAATGTGTTATTGTTTTTAGATTACATGCATACACTCTAGGAGAATAATTTTTGTTAGCTTTTTGATAATGTCAAAAAGGGGAAGGAACTATTCATGAAATTGAATTGATTGATAATGTTTGAAATGGAGTTGGACACTTTTTATTTTCATATTTGCTTAAAGTTAATTATTATTTAATGGACTACATTTTGGACAAGGTTTGAAAACCTTGATCATGTTCGTATTTCTTTTGTTCTTTAAACAATGCTTATCAATTTCATAATATTTTTTCATTATAAAAAAGAGATAGATTGTTGAACCAATGCTGGTAAACATTAAGATCCTCATTGTATTTTGATAATGTGGAAACTAATAAAATTGATAAGGATTAATCTTAAGATTTGCAAAGTGTTTAAAATCAATGGAATGTTCATAAAAGAGTTTTGGAGAAGTCAAATTGGAGCTTTGAGCTTAATTGAACAAAAGCTAACAATCAACATTTTACTTGAGTAAAATAAATTCTACTCGAGTAAAATTTGTATGTAGGATAAACCAGTCGACTGGATAAAGTGTTAGTCAATTAATACAGCTGCACATGTCAAAATAAGAATTACAACGGCTATAAGGGGATCACTTTTGAAGTGACGTTAAAAACAGATAAAAATTTTTAAAGTGACGTTAAGAATCAAGGATCACTTTTGAAAGAATTTAAAATTCAAATTGAGGTGCAGGTAAGTCGGCTAGTAATGTTTTTAGTTGATTAAAAGTGATTTGAAGGGCAAACCAGTCGATTGGAAATGTGTTAGTGTTTGAAAGTCACCACCAGTCGACTAGTAGAAAAACTAATCGACCAGAGTTATTTGTTTACTCAAGTGAGAATTAGACTAATCGACCAAAGCAGTCTGTCTACTAAAGTATGAATTAAACCAGTCGACTAGAAGAGTTGATAGTGGAAAAAATCACTTCTTCAAGTTGGTTCCTGTTAGTGTAAGCCCTAGCCCAATCCATTATGTTTAACTTTTATTATTGAGTAATAAATTATGAGGCATTATTTTGTCATATCATGTATTGACCTGTGGTATGTGTTTCATAAAATATCCAACAATGTTAATTAAGCACTTGAGGTATCAAGATTGAGGACCTTGATAGTAGAGCCTGGAAGATATGAGATTAAAATTCTGAATATCCCTAGTCACTTGTGTAGGATTAGGATTAGCTCTAGAAGGGGGGGTTGAATAGAGCTAATAAGGTTTTTGAATTTTTGCGGAAAGTAAGAAAACAAAGACACGTGATTTAGAGTGGTTCGGATCAAACACCTACTCCACTACCTAAGTTCCTCACTTAGGATTTTGGCCAA
>CANYCX013566723.1:0-15081 GCA_948193385.1 Breynia disticha f. nivosa
GCTCCAAGTCCATTTCCAATGAGCTCTCCATCCTTCCTTCTTGGGCTTCCACGTCTAGACTCCCTCCTTTCTACGTTGGGCATCCTTTTCTATATTAAATCTATTTTTATGACATAGATTAAGAAAATAGGCTCAACAGGCCTTTACAAACCCAATAAATAAAATAGGATCATAAGGTCTTTACAACCCAAAAACCAAGCCCATGAATGCACAATGCAAACCATTTAACATACAAATTCCTAACACTCATCTGGGCCCAAGGCCCACATTCACAAACAAGATGAAATACAAATTCGTTTTAAGTTTTAAGCCCAAAGTGTAAGGAGAAATTGTGGTTTTGGGCTTCTTAAGTTAACCCAGTGATGGGATTGGGCATAGCCCAAAATATTTATTGAATGAATGTACTCAAGCCCAAAGACAACATCAATTCATTTTTGTGTCATAAATGACAATGACTCAATTTCTCTTTTACATTTCAAACAAATAATAAAAATAAGTGTAAAACCATATGAATGCATTTAATTCACGAAAAGTTCAAATACATTAAAAATTTCTACCACGAAATTTCCACTTCCCAATTTCAATTTGGTCCCTAAATTTTGACCAAAAATCGATTTTAGGTCCATATGAATTAAACCAGCTTAACTAGGTCATTAATTCTTTCTAAAAGCACCTAGTTTAGGATTTTTCCTATTTTAGGCCATTAATTAAAATATAAACAGTAACATTAAACCCTAATTTCACATGTTACAAAGTAATTCAGCCCCTCCTAATTTCATAAAATTTATTTTAGGCATAATTTACCTAAACTATGTCCAAATAGTCATTAAGCATGACATTATGTACCTAGTTTTGTATTTTATGAAACACTACAAGATTCTGCGTGTTTAGTGTAAAAAAATTAGAGTTCAATAAAATTTGGACACTAAATTCGAGCATTTGGAGTCCGCGTGGGTACTAAAAAATTGGCGTCCACGTGGACTCTAATGTTGCGGGAAAAATAAAAACGTGGCGGAAAATTTTGGCGGGTGCATTTGGAGTCCATGTGGACTCTAAATTGGAGTCCACGTGGACGCTAAAAGTTTAGCATCCACATGGACTCTGATTTTAGCGTCCACGTGAACTCCAAATATGTGGACTCTGTGAATAATGATGCGGGAAAAATTCCCACTAAGTTTGGAGTCCACGTGGACGCTAAAATTGGAGTCCACGTGGACTACGTGAATAGTAGAGCGGGAAAAATTCCCGCCAAATTTGGCGTCTACGTGGAATCCAAAATTTAGCATCTGGACTCCAAATTTTGAATTTAGAGTCAAGCGTTTTAGCGTCCAATTCCAACAATTGGACGCTAATTTCACTTAGAGTGCAGATTTGTACATTTAGAGTCCAAGTTTTCGGACTCTAAATTCGCGAATTTTTGTAGTGAAAGAATAACTATACTAACACGTGACCAGCCGTTATTAGGATTAATTAGACATAAAATGTACTATTCTGAGTGATGAACAAACCCTAATTTACTGACCTAGCAAAATAGCCCACTTTTTTTTTTACCAAACCAGTTATCAACTTCAACAATTTGTGCATTAATTGATTATGATGACCGTTCTGATACCACTGTTGGGTTTCTAATGTGTTCTAAAGAGTATGGTAGCAGAAATTACACATATATTAACAGTCTATAAAAATTTTCGCATGACCTTTGCTATTTTTTAGCATCCCAAACATTAATAATCACTCAAAACAATTACAAATAATCAATCAATTACAACAGCATTTCGACCATAGGCAATTGTGGCAATGGTGCAGTCCCGCCATGCCACATTAATAACTCGCACTCTAGAATTTCTCTAACTTGTGTCATCAATCTTAAAATCCAACATATAATATAACATTCATATAATGCATATATAAATGAAGTAACTTCATCCACAAACTGATGCTCGGAATTATACTTACATGAGATAGTGAGAATACTCTATCCTCTGCTCACTCTCTTTGTCACATGTGTATCCTCTAGTTCCTGTTCACATTATACGATATTTAACATTCATACAATACAATTATGCAACAATTTCATATGAATGTATATAGTGCACGAATGTTGTTTATTTTCTAGATTTTTACTCTATCTTGCACTTATCATATCTCCCTCAATTTAATGAAATAAATTCTGAAAACATTCCATGTAATAGATATTTTTATATATTAAAAATACTTCTTCTTGGTGAAATTCAATTCAATCTCTAAATATCAGTTTCATACATAACAATCAAACTTGCCAGATTTAAAATAATTTTGTCCAGTTTTATTATTAATTACAATTGAAAGCCTAAAAGACTTCTATGTATTTTTGCTATATTTTTCCTTTGTTTTCAACCTCTTTATGTTCACCTCTTAACTTTGCAGCTCACGTGGGTTGACATAAAAAATTCACAATAATTCACACAAGTTGTTCACCTTTTCCACCGTTACTCCTCTTCTATGCTAACCTGCTTCACATCTCAAGGTTTCCATATTATTCTTGTTTGTATTTTTTTTTCTCATCTACAACTCCAGTTTCCTAATTTACAAGTTATGGGTTCAATTTCCTATCAAAGCATAACAAGATTTTCTCTCAATTTTATTCTCTAAATACCCAAATCTAACTCTGCAGATATAATTTTTATAAAATCATAGACAAATTCATCTTCTTGATAGAAAAATTTTGTAATTTAATCTGACTTCTAACTATTTTTAAAAATTCTAAAGATTGAAGGTATAGAAGCTAAAAAACATGAGCAAAAAAATCACCTTAATTTCTATGTACTTTAAATTAGTGTTCTTGTTCAATCTTTGATGGAAAGTTTCATAAGTTCATTTGGAACCTTGGACAATGGATTTTTTTGTAGCTAATGCTTTTAAAAGAAAGTGTTTAGGGTTTGTAATGTTAAGAAATCGGGTGAAAGGGTTGCTTAATAAGGAACTTTTGTCCTTTCCATTTAATTTATTAATCTTTTACTAAATTTTCATTTAATTCATTCTTCTTTCACTCTAACCATTATAATCTATTGTCTCTTATTATTTTTATTATCTCTCTAATTAATTAATGGTAATAATTTATCGTTTTCTAATTATATGCATGTTAATGAAATGTATACCAATTTTAAGGTTCTGAGTATATTTTATCGACTTTTTAGTCAATTTTGTAGTTTCTTTTGCTTTTTTCACTCTAATTGTTTCTTTATCAATTAAATTATTATAAGCTTTGCATTTAGCTCTATTTATGTTTCTCTTTTATTCATCAAATAATTAATGAATTCACAATCAAATATGCTCTAAGGATATACATATTTATGAAATGAATTTTTTCTTTATCAATTAAATTATTATAAGCTTTGTATTTAATTGTAATAAACTGTCCAATGTTCTAATTTTTTGTTTGAACTCCTTATTTTCCATTGACATTTTTCAAATTAATTTAAATAAATTTTTAGGATTAAAATTGTTTAGGAATTTCAAGTGTGGTTAGCTGAAGCTCTGAGAATTCTTCTCTCCCATTTCATCATTTTTATAGTTGTGAACATAGGTAGATTATTCATACATGCTATATGTATGGCTAATTTTTGTAATAATGATACTAAAATGCATAGTGGATATGCTTATAAGATTGTTTGGATCCAAATATGTTAATTCAAGTTGTGAATGATCAACATGGCAATTAAAGCAAGTCGTGTAATCTATCACAAGCTTAGCTTCCATAGTATGATCACCTGACATAGGTCGTGGAACTCACCACAGGAAAAATGTGAAATGTAAATCTTGCAGGAATTCAACAAGGCTAGTGTGGAATTCACCATGGACGGCGTGCAAATTACAACACAGGTTGTGTTATAAGGGTGTGTTATATTTATACGAAGTTGTGTTTAAGAATGATTTAGAGAAAAATGAAAGAATAAAAATGATATTCAATAGAATATGGAGTATTAAATGAAGTAAACATTAGCAATAAGATAATATATGATTATGAAATGTTAAATATTGAAGAATTTATATATTGGTTTAAATAACAACATAATAAAGTTAATAATTGATGACTATAAATCAAATATATAAACAATAACATATAGATAGAACATAGTATAAGATTTTTTTTTGGAAATAGATAAGGGCATGTTCCTAGGGTGCATAAATGAACAAGGGTTTAAATTGGATTTGAAATGCTATGTGTGCATTAGAGGAATTTACATGATTCATAGGAAATAAGAAGCATGAAACATGTGCATAGTCTATAGAGGAAAGAAGGATTCAACTGAGTTGAGCCAATATATAAAGTTACTTTAGATGATACAAATTTTATAAGAGTATTTAAATGAGAATGTCATTAATATCGAAATATGTTCACATACAGAATGAGATGACAGTGCAATGAAAATATGACCAAATGTTATAATTGTATATTAAATAGTTGCAATGATAATGAATTTTAGTAAGATCATAGTATTAGAATAAAATATGTTCAAAGTATAGAGAATTTGATAGAGAAAGATTTATAGAGAATAAAGTATGAATAAGTTAAGAGCATATTAAATAAAAATAGAGGTAAATGATTATAGAGAGAGATATATATAAAGATGAAGTTATAATTTATAGAGTATATGAAGATAAAGTATGATACGATTATTGGTTGCTATATTGTTAAAATAATTTACAAGGAATATGTTTAGAGCATTAAAATATTATAAAGGTAATAGAGGATAAGTACAATAAAATTATACAATGGATTGTAGAAAGGATAATGTATAGAATTAGAATAATTAAAATATATAGAGAATATCAGAGTAAAAATATTGAAATGGTCAATACAATGAAAATGATAATAGTGATATACAAATGTTATTTTATATGATATTTATATGGATATATGATTTGAGGTATAAATTGAAGTAATTAATTAATACAGAGAAAATGTGATATAATATTAGTAATAATAAAATCTATGTTTCACATGTTGAGAATGCGATAGATACATATAGAAAGAATTAAATAGAGAGAGACTATATAAAGAATAAATAGAAAATACTTTTAGAGTTAACACAAACGAAAGAAATGTTAATGCATTATAATTATAAAATACAAAAGATTTTAGTGATACTGTAAATCATATCAAGTTGTAACAAGAGATAGTAGATCCAAAAATTAGAGATAATATAGAGAATGATGAAGAAAAAGCGTATATTAGATTACAGACCTGAATGATGAAGGAAGAATTAATTGAATTAATAAGCATATATGGATGTAGTATCATAAGAATTATATGTAAATATTGAATATAATGATTTATTGAAAGTAGTTATTTGAATGATAAAATTGGCTAGCATAATGAATGATAGAGCATTGTTATGATGTTATATGGTATTTGTGATTGTAGAGTATTTATAGAGACTTTTAACTAGAAAGAGAAATATTCAGAAAGATATATAAAGTTAGAGTGAGAATAATTTGTTACATTAAAGAAAATAACTTTTCTCTATTGAATACTCTAATCTTGTTACAAAGAGCATATAGAGAATATATGGAAAGACAAGGCATAAAAATATTCAAATGAAATATTCAAATGAAAACTAAAAGAGATTAAAAGTGTATAATTTATTACATAAAAGAAAATAACTTTTCTCTATTGAATACTCTAATCTTGTTACAAAGAGCATATAGAGAATATATGCAAAGACAAGGTATAAAAATATTAAAATGAAATATTCAAATGAAAACTAAAAGAGATTAAAAGCGTAGTGAGATATTCTAATGAAATCAAAACATTAAGGTATGCATATAAAAATATATAAAGAAGTATAAAGTGAAAAATAATATATGAATGTGATAACAATAAGAATATATAAAATATTTAACCTTTATAGTACAATACTAAGTACATGCTTTGAGATAAAAAGGAAAATGAAATTAAAATATAATTGAATATTATAAGAATCTAAGTAAAATAAGAGGATAATTAATAGTAAATTGGAATTGTATTAATGTAATTATTAATAAGATTTATTATAGTTCATATAAATAAAGGAAAGATGAAAATTTTAGTAGAGTCAATGAGTACATAATTGTTAGGAATTTTCTATTTCTAAGGCTAACCAAGACGCAACAATTTTTAAAGTTTTGTGTTAACCTATAGCAGAAATGTGTACTTATTGTGGAATTTGGCCAAGAAAAAATTATCATAATTTTTCTTGATTATAGTCATGTATATTTGTTGTTGAAGTCTAAAGACTATCCTTGAGTGACTCATCTCTACCTTTACACACACACCTATAAGATACAAAGGTCAATTTTCTTCTTGTTCTATGCCTTTGGTTTACTTAAATTTAATAGAAAATAATCTAAGCGAGCATAGCCTATATCTTGTTTTTCACATGCCATGGGGTATTTATAGTCCTCACTCGAATGATAAGCTTTAGGGTTTCTAGGTTGAACTTAATTCAATTACTTGTGTCCTAGTCCAAGTAGGTCAAGTTACAACCCTTAGAATTTAATCTCCCCATAAACTCCTATCAAAAATCAAATTTCTACATTATAGAATGTGGTACACAACAATGTCATAGGTTTAAGACAAGATTCCTAAATTTTAGGACAAGCATATGTAGCTTGTCTTAGTTTATGTCAATCTTTCTTAAATATATCCATTGTCTTTGTTTAAGACAAACATTATCCACATCTTAAAACTAATTAATTCATAGATAATTATTTGTCTTAAACTTACCAAATTTATTTTTCATGAACCTAATTCAAACTAAAACATAGAAAAGTACCATCACTAATTTTTGATTGTATATTTTACATTTTGAACTTAGTAAACTATACCGACACAAAATATGAAATTTTCAAAAACTTTTCTTTTTAGAAATAACACAACCTTTGTTAAATATTTTTGTTTGCGATCTTGTAGTCATTTGTCCTACATTATTAATCTTCTACATTTAGGTTTCATATGACTTTAATGCAGGTTGGAACATTAGAAAATCTTCAAAATTAACACAAAACAACCATACAAAACATGATTTCAAGAGCCTTTCAAGATTTATATGAAAAATAACACACCAGTTTAGAGTTTTGACTTGAAAGATTCAAAATTTATGCCCTAGAATGAATTCAACACGTAACTAATATGTGAGAATGCACTCACACAGTTGTGAATCAAGCTAAAATCATCACTAAAAGGTTGCACATGAGCGACCCTTCTCTATGTTCCCACACACATGATCGACAAAGGACAAAGGGACAAAATGTTGCTCTATCTTTGGTATTTGGCTTAAGGAATGTGTTAAGATGTCAATTCTCTTGCACACCTTGGACAAGTGAGGCAGTAGGATACACAATCAAGACTAATGAGAACCCTCAGAATTTAAAGTGTATACGACTAGGTTAATGAAGTGTGTAAGTGAGATAAAACACTAATTATGTATCAATGAACGTGCCAAATTTGATCTCCTTAATCCCCTAACCAGATGATATTTATGTCATGAATTATCTACATGTTTTAACTCTTTTATTTTGAATAAAAGACTAAAATAAGTGGTTGATTCCAACACAACTTCCTCCTTTTAACCATGCGATTAATTACTAATAACTAACCACCATGGCCAGCTGTGTGTCCTATTTAATTGGGCCCTTATATATCTCAATTAACCACACATAACACATCATATATTTTCCTTACAAGTAGCCTAAAATATGTCAAAACAAAAAATAACAAAAATACCTTTTTCTAATCTATTTTTTGTGTGCGATCATAAAAGTCCACTTAATGTTGGCAATAGGAATTATGAATTTCTCAAGGCCATAAACACTTTCTAGCAAGATATTATAAAATCCAAAATTAAATGAAGATGTGGCAACATCCATTTGAACTAATGCAATCTCACATAGTTCCCAACCCTAAATTTTAGAATTAGCATAAGACATGCACTGAGTCATCCCTATGTATTATAATTCCTTTCTTGATAATCTAGTGACACTGAATAAATAATGAAACATATTATTTCATTTGTGTATGGCGATAAACTTCTCAATTCTGTGATTAAGTGGCTGGTGACATTTTCTCTCTCCTCTAGAGCGAGTTATCCCTTTGCTTCTTTCATGCTCTCTAATATGAACTAGTGCATACCTAATCATACATATACTTTTCACTCTACTACGAGAAAGTTAGGTGTAACATCCTAGACTAATTATCTTAGTAATCATATGATAAACATTTTTCTATACTCTTAAGTCTAAATATTTTAAAATCTTCTTCTTTTAATTACTTTCTACTTATTTATCTTTTACTTGTTAACTAATTGAAAACCATTTTTGATGTTGACATGACTTCGAACAAGGTCTATGTCAGTACAACACGACCCATGGGCATGACCCCTCGTTTAATTAGCATGACCCAGTGTTCAATTTGCACGACCTCCGTGTACATGTAACAACTACTAGTGTCAATCTACACGGTTCATATGGATATGTTGATTATGAAAGTAATACTATAAAATGATAACACATCTCGATATACAACCTGTGTTGAGTACACAAATGATTCTAGTAAGTATAACTTACATAATAAACAAATCTTCAAAAGGCATTATAAACATAAACCATAAATCAACAATCCATCAACTGTTTAACTATATTACATATAACTTTATTCTATTTCTCATCTCAATTATCAAACAAGTTTATCATATAAAATAATCAATATTAACAAATCATCAATCATACATCATTCAAATTATCCATATATAAGATGCATATGTCCCTATTTCATACACCATCTAAGCTAAGAGAGAGTAGGTTTGGAGCACAGCAGTCCATCTACTACTTCTATCTACCTTCTTCATAATTGAAAACAAAATATATTCTTATGAATGTATGCACCTTTTAACTCTTACTATCTGATGTTATTTTAATACAATATTAATTTACCATTTGATCCAACATATTCAATATACAAACCCTTAATCATTCATATAAATTCATATGCACATATCATTAATATATAATCATATTTTCACTACTTGTTATCCATTCCTTCTCGTTCTCCTTTCCTATTCGTTCTTCATTCTTACTCGTTCTTCAGATTAATCAATCTTTATCTCTGCCATAATCGTAATCTCTACCAAATCATATATCAATCTCAATCTTACCTTATAAAATCATACATACATAAATATATCAATCATGGTATATGATCAATCAATCTCATAACTATGTATTTTCATCCTGTATTCTGTGTTCGCAATGAAGTCATGAAGGATTACATACTTTCTTTTCCATATCTATCAATTTGTGTTTCATTTGGATGTTTGCTCATGATTTCATTATCTGTGATTTTGTTTGAACAATCATATGTATACGTATATGAATTTATAAGCATCATATGACTTAATTTCATATTGATCATAATTGTATGTACTGTGATCATTTACTAGAATTTCACTTATAGTTATACATTCATTATCGCATTTATTTCATTCATCCATACACATATGCTTTCCTTATACTGTGCAAGTAAATTTATCTTTCGTGTGATTAACATGTATGCATAATTCAAATCAATCTCATATATCAATCATCACACATAACACTTCGACTATCGGCATCGTGGCAAATGTGCAATCCCTACAGGCCACATTAACAATCTCACACTCTAGCAATTCTAATAGTTTGTATATATATATATTAAATATCTGTAATATTAGGAGTTCCTCTACTAGAACTGTTGCCTAAATAATCATTCTATATATATAAATAATAATCCTACAACTTAGTATTATTCTGAATAAAATTATGTATCTCGTATATATTCATGAAAATACTACTCTTTCTCTTATTCAATCTATGATTTAATTTCTAACAAATTCTAACTATCAATTCTTTATGAAACCTCAAAAATTTACAAACATAACTTATGAATTGAGTAATTGTTCTTACCTCTATTCTTAAGTGGTTGTTTATAAACTATTCCCAAATGAATTTTTTCTAGTTTCTCTCCCATTGTCGTGCTCTCTTTCTCTCACACTTTGTTTTCTATTTCATTTTCTTTGAATTCTGATTGAATTTTTCTCATTATATATCTTCAGCTGATCAACACGACCTTATTGAGGGCAGCATGACCTGTGTTGAATATAGAAATGACACCAGATGCTTCAATTTATAAGATTTATGCATGTTCCACAACGCAACACTACCTATGTTGATTTCAACACGGTTTGTGTTGACAACACACTCCACGAGCTAACAACACTGTGGGAATTAAAATTTAATTCCATGGATATAGAAAAGTGTTAATAAATTTTACAATCAACTTATTTGAAATACAACAAATAAAATACACTTCTTTAAACACTTTTTCAAAATAATCCATGTTTGTAATTTATGTGCTCGAGTCCTCCTCGTAGTAATCCTGCTATACCTGCACAACATGTAAACAGTCAAAGGGGGTGAGTATATAAGAATACTTAGTAAGTGTAAACCCAATTTTAGTTTAAATAAAGTGCAGGGGAACTTTCAGTTAGCATAGGCGTGTTAATGAACACGAGGTCGTGTTCATACTTAAATTCCCTAATGGCCCGATGTTATATTAAAACACAGATTCATTCTTATTCAGATTCAATATCTAACACGATGGCGTTTTCGTCAGTACGAGGACGTATTGAGACTAAAAAATGCCTACTCAATTCCTATTTTAAGGTAATTTAGCACACAAAAATCTATACCTTAGTTCCATTGTTTACATAGGCTATTTCCTTACCTTTTCACAAAATTTCTAACCACACAAGTTAAATACACTTAATTCAACACACAACATTAGAATCCAATATTGATATGTAAAGCACAAAGCATCTAGCACAAAGCTAGCTACATACCAATTCCAACTCATACACATAGCAATTTGTTCTCACAGAACATCAATATAGCACACAACAACATTTCATAGCATAACACACAAAAACTTCATCAACAAAGAGCACACAGATTTTCTTTAATAACAATCAGGATAGCCATATCGGCAACTTTGACCATACAAGTATTATATCACACAGATATATATAATCCATACAGGAGTTCATTTACTTAAACACACAATAATCTAGATCACACAGATCTATATCCAAACAGGATAGCACACAACAATCACAAACCACACAGGTTAATATCCACACAGAATAACACATAACAATCACGAACCACACCGGTCAATATCCACACAGGATATCAATACTATGGCATTGTAATCATATGAATGCAAATGTATGCAATGTCAATATTAATGCAAATCCACACAGGATGACCCTGGGTTATTTTCCACCATAGCACACAGCAGTGGAATCCTCTATCGCACATAGTAGAGGAGTGGCACACAATCTGAGCACATTACTTTGAGCATATAGATCGTAAATACAGACAGTACACATCACATCCTCATCCACACAGGATAGTCCACACAGAAATCGTGTCACACAGATGCTTATGCAACATGAATGTATGAATTACATTTGTATCATTACATAAAATAAAGCACAAAGCACAGCTCATATAGAGCATATAGGATACCACACAGAATCACATTTATTGCTTTCTATTATATCATTCATAGCACTTAGTAATAGAACAAAGAAAGCATATAAATATCTCACATAGAAAACATTTCATATAAAAACATACCACACAGGTATAAACTATCAACAACATGTCAACTACATGTCAGTCATATATCAATGTAAAGCAAATACATGTTTTCCAATAATCAACTAAGAATCAACCATATGTCAACTAAGGCATATGTGTCAATCATATGGCAACTAAGACATATAGTCAAAAAACATAATATCATCATTCATATTCGATATGAATCAACAAGGCAATATTGAAATCAAGAATTCACATGCTTATTTCCATTATCAACAAGCAAGAATTCCAATTCAAGCCTTATAGTATTCTTTCACTTTGAATTAAAATCATAAGGTCATGTCAACCTACTAGAATAGATAAAATCAACCCTAAATCAACCAATTCATCTTTTTCTCAACTTGATTCATCTAATTCCAGCAATCCTCAATTCACAGATATCTTCCAACATCTTAAGCCAATTATATATACATATATAAGCTTAGAAAACTTTCCAGTTTTGGCTATTTTACGAGATGTTCGACTCAAAACTATTATTTATTCGAGCAATTTAATCCATTCCCGTGTTAAAATCTCCACTTTTTCACCTTCTCTCACTCTTCTCTCATCTCTCTCTCACTATCTCTTCCCTGGAACTTTGTATATGTTTCTTGAATGTTCTTACCGTTCGATCGATGAAACTTATATATTTTTTTCCTTAATTCAGTAGAGTACGCGTGGTGGATAGTAGACTATGCATGGTCGTGACCACTGCATGCACTTCACTACCACAACGTGTTCTTTGTTGATTTTCAGAATTCTCCCTTTTCCTTGGTTATTTCATATAACCCTTATATCAACCTTTGTTCAAACTTCATATACCTAGATTTAATCATTTATTTTTCATCATTTCAATAAAAAAAAATCTTATTTTCATTCATCATTTCCATAAAATAAATTACAGGGTGTTACAAACACACCAGTGTGCTGACAGCACACTCGGAGCACTAGACTATACTTAGCATTTTTTTTCCATTTTTAACACTACTCTATTGCTATCTATCATTTTTAATTTAATTTCATATCATTATACTTGTGTATTCATATAAATTACACCATATGAATGATAAACATTATATCTATATCAATATAACTTATACCATATGAATGATAAACATTATTTTTCTTATATGTTCTATCTTATCTAATGATTTACTTTCAACTCTTCTTTTTGTACTTATTCTTGAGCATATATTATTCATTTTTAACTTTACTAGTATTCATCTTATAACTTAATCCATTTCCTTACCCTCATCTCTTTTATTCTTTACTTTTAACTTTCATTTTTCATCTTTTCTTTCTTCATTGTTTATATATCTATACTTCGGTATCCTTTTCTTATCTTTCTGATATCTCTTCTAATAATTTACTTTCAACTTCTTATTAACTATATTCTTGAATTACTATTAAATTTTCTATATATACGTATTATTTAACATACATTACTCTTTATTACTTTTGTAATGATTGATTTTATAATTTATTCAATTCTTTTACTGTCATAACCATATCTCTTCTAATAATTTACTTTCAACTTCTTATTAACTATATTCTTGAATTACTATCAAATTTTCTATATATGCATATTATTTAACATACATTACTCTTTGTTACTTTTGTAATGATTGATTTTATAATTTATTCCATTCTTTTACTGTCATAACCATATCATTTCTTCATTTTTTCTGTTTCTTAAACATCTAGTTCTTATTCATTGATAATTTATTCTACATATGTTGTAATCCTATTTTTCTTATTTCTGATACATTTTTATATATCTTTTTTAGATCTTGTTTATATAACCATACCATTTATATATGAAAATTTACTCATGTTAATTTATCGACTTACATTGTTTTACATTATTCTTCATATGATTTCATGATTTCTTACAAATCGTCACTTAAATTTTGGTTATTTCACTTAATTATATAATTTTCCTTTTGTGTGTATGCTTTAAATTCTTATGTATTTGTCTCTTTTAAATTTATGTCTGTACCATTTATTTTAACTTTTCCAATTCCATATCATTTATATCTTCTATCGTTATTTCACTATTACATGTCATCTCATTTATTTCCTATTTTACTATATAACTCATCTTACTTTAAAATTCATATTAATAATTTCTCATTTGTAACTGTATTTATTCTTCTTTAACATTTGAATCATTTACCTTAAACCTTCTTCTTCTTTGTATATAATAAGAATTTAACTTTTATTCTCATGAGAACTTTTATTCTTGTATTTATCATGTCTTTAAATTAATATTTAAATCATTCTATGATTTTATATACCTTCTTTTCTAGTTCACATTGAACATTTCTTTTCATCTATTTATTCATTTATGCATCCTTATATTTTCTTTATTTACATCTTACCTTCCTTCTTTGTTTTAAGTTGAAAATTGATGAAATGAAGGTTAGAAGCTTGTGGGTGGTCATTTGCTAGCTTTTGTTAGTTTTCTGTGTTTTAAGTGAAGGAAAGAAGCAACTGTGGCTATTTATAAGTAAAAATTGCCACCTTCTACTTATGTATTTCAAGTTTACACAAATATATTTGGCACGACCTGTGTTGACTCACACGGCCATTGTGATAAAAAACATGACCACCATGCTCATAATCATTTTCTAAAAAGACGATTGTGCTCATACTTTAATACGATCATGCTCATAATTTTTTAGGAGCAGGACCACTGTGTTGGCAGCATGTCCACCATGTTGACCACCTAAATTCAATCCGTTCATTCCAACCATTGTTTCGTATACATATTCACCTGTATCATAATTCCAACATATTTCAAAGCTCATTATATATAATTTATTCCTTATAATATGGTTTATCATACTATTTATCAATATATCGTATTAATAATTTCTATCTCTATAAACCTATCAAATTTTTCTTTATAAATTCTTGCAATTCTAAGATTATTCCATCATGTTCTTCTGTTATTCTCTTCATTTTTACCTTGTAGTCACTTTAATATTACTGATTACATTTGCCTTTGTCATTTCTTTGTTTCTTAAGATAAACTTCTTGTGAGACTCAAAATTAAAACCATTATTTTTCGAATATTCAAAACTGTTCTCAATTTTAATTATCTCAAAATGTAAAATTAATTATTCAATAGTCTATTCATTTTCAACATAAACATGGATATAAAAAAGAATTATTAAACAATACAATCAACTTATTTGAAATGTAACAGATAAAAAAAACACTTCTTTAAAACATCTTTTCAAAACAATCCATGTTTGTAAAATATGTGCTCGACTCCTCCTCGTGGCAATCCTGCTAAACCTGCACAACATTAAAATAATATACAGGGGTGAGTATATAAAATATACTCAGTAAGTGATGAACAAAATGTTGTTATAATGA
>CANYCX013568331.1:0-16947 GCA_948193385.1 Breynia disticha f. nivosa
TTAAGATTACAATTCTCCACTTAATTTGTCATGCCAACAAAATACATAAAAAGCCAAGCATCCGTTCATTGCGCCATCTCACATTCAAATTCGGATTACTAATTTTGGAGTCCTCTTTCTTACTTTTCCAAATGCATGAATTGACTTTCGCTATCAAACCAATATACCAAGTACCTTGATTAAGTGGTAATTGAGTCTGAACTTGGTAGGGCGGACTGTGGTTTGATCCCTATAACACCGCTTGAGAGGGGAATGTAACCTAACCACCCAGAACTCCTCCCCAAACCGAATTAGTTTCGGCTCAGTGAGTCGGGATACCAGATCAAATAAAAAAATGGGCCGATTACACATTTGTATGCCTTTTCTTTTTTAATTACAAAGTCACGGCAAAATTAAAGTTTTCTCAAAGTCACAATTTTATTTACATGCCGTACGACGAAGTTATTTTTGTGTAAACAAGTTTTTGGAAAGATGGCTGCGATTTATCACTTTAAATGAAGGTTTTTGAGAGAATTTAGCAGGGATATCTTGTATCAATATGGGGACTTAATTTCCGATTAAAGATTTCATCATTAATTACACAATCATCAACCACTTGATTTTTAACAAAAAAATATTGTATATAAAATATTTATATATGAGCATAATGTATATTATGAATTTTATTTGAAGCAGACATATAAAAAAAATTTAAATGTGAAATAAAGTCACGTGAAATAATTAAGATTGAATATTTAGTATCTACTCTTAATTTATATACTTGAGGTTTATAAATAAGATTTAATATATAATTATTAAAATTTTTCTTAAGCAATATATATAATTAACTTCTTGTAAACAAGAAAAAACTAATCGATTTCTCAAATATTTTTAAGCAGTATATAAAATTTATACAAAGTATTTTTTACAAAATTTATAAAATACATAAAAATTTATGTACATTAAGTTAGAAGTTTATAATAAGTTTAAATTGATAAAATAAATTTTACTTTTATTTATTAATTTACAAATATATCTCACTGTTAGAATGTACAAAATTGATATAATATCTACATAAAGTAAATATTCAATTTAAAATTATAAAAAATTAACAAAAAAAATAATTTTTATAAATTAATAAATAACATAAAAATTCAGTATATATAAAGTTAGAAATTTATATTAAGCTTAAATACATAACAAAATAGATATAAATTCATGCATAAAATCGTTATACATACATACACATATATATATATATATATATATATATAACATGAAGTTTATATTACAATTGAACCTAAAAGAAAGAATGTTGTATATGAAATGTAAAACAAAAAGAAAAAATGCACAAAATGTAAAAAAAAATGGAAAAACCGTATTACATGTAAAAAAAATTAAAACAGTGACATTCTTGTAAAAAAATGTAGAAAAAAACGTATACACTGTAATTCTCTTAAAAAAATCAAACCAATTTGACATTGAAGAAAAAAAAATGTGACTAATTTTAGTTTTCATTGAAGTATATATATATGTCATATTGCAGAAAATGTTCCCTTCACTCCATGTCTAATCTTTATTTCTCCTTTGCTTATCTCTTTAAACCCAGTTTTTTTTCTCCCTTCATTGCTATCTTCTCTCTTCTTTATTTTTATATGTTTTAGACATGCAGCAAACTGATCAAGTTTTCACTGGTTGTGGCGAAATTAATCTGTGATTTTATTAATTTTATTGTTGTTAGGTTTGTTTTTTACGAGGAGAAGGTGAGAGTAAAGAGAAAACAATGAATTCTGTCGACATTATTGTATTATAGTACGACTTTATATATGAGGAACAGTGCAAGTGGAAATTGTTCATAAGACAGCAACGTCTCGCAAGTGCTGGTCCTCAAAAGTGCACTAAGAAAAATTGAATTCGCAGCGAACTCATTGCTGTTCTGTCAGAGAAGGTAGTTAATGGTGAGAGTAAAAGAGAGAGTGGCATGAAGTGAAGAAGAGAAAGCACATAATAATAGTGAGCATAAGAATTTAAAAGGGAACAATAATATGTATCATCTTGTGTGGGAAGATCTAACTGTGGTGGTGACTAAAAACTTGAGAAAAGGTGCATCCAAGAAGTTGCTAAATGGCCTCTCTGGTTTCGCTCAGTCCAATCGGATTATGGCCATCATGGGTCCTTCTGGCTCCGGAAAATCCACCTTGCTCGACGCTTTAGCTGGTACGTATCACATATATTATATATACTGCTTTCGCCATCTCTTTTTCTCACTCATCTTCACTTCTTTCTTCTTTGCTTTTTCTCACATTAACGAACATGCACAGTTATCCCACGAAGTTGTTTTTCACATCAAAATAAACATCATTTAGGGTTTATGTTTCCGTTCAACGAGTTGTTCATGGTGAGTGCATTCCTGATATTTTAAGTGAGACAGGGAGAATAAGAAATGGAAGAATATGACGCATGGAGATTTGAAGTTAACAATTGGATTAAGGAATATCATTGTTAGAGTAGTCTATTCGGACGTGACAATAAGAGTAGTAGTCAAAATCATTAGTGTTACGTTACGTGCGTTTTATCTCAACAGTTTCGAGTCGTTTCCGATTTAATAGTCATTAATATACTGAGAATTTATGTCTTGTTTTGATCAAAGGACACAGATATTTTTCAACACATTTTATCACCTTAGAATTTTGGTTCAGATATTTCCTTTTAAAAAATGTTTAAGTTGTTAATATATTCGATTTCAATGTATTTATCTTATACAAAAACTTTGAATATAAAAAATTTCTTTAGAAAAAAAAAACATAAAATAGTTTAGAATGATGGGTTGTCTTTTTAAAGAAAAAAAAGACCAATTTTTCAAAACTTAAGATCTGTTTGTTTCACGAAAAGTGATATTTTTAGGAATATTTTTTTCTAAAAAATTAAGTTTTTAAATCTTATTTTTCATAATTATATTTTTAATATTTAATACACAAATATATAAAAATATAATTCAACATCTTAAATAGGAAAAATTTTTCTTTAAAAAAAATAATTATTACTTTTTTGTTAATTTTTAAGTTATAATCTTTTTGCATTATTTTCTATCTGTCTGAAACGTCTAAAAATTAGAAGCATATATTAAGAAAAAATAAATTCCTATGAAAAATGAAGTCTTAATGATTTCTCTTTTCCACAATATGGTTTTTAAAGTTGTGAATTCGTGTTAGTCGTATGGTAATCGTATAGTATTATTTTCTATAAAATATCATTATTTGTGACAAAAACTGAATTTGTTTCATTCGTCTTGGGCCATAAACGCTTACTCGCAAATTGTATTATCATATAAAAATTGAACATTATAATATTTTCCCCTTTAAGGATAATGGGTGCATAAAAATTAGTGAAGCGCACACTCAATAAGGTTACATATAAAAGATGTAACATTGTTGCAATTTAGCTCAGTAGTTTGAATGGGAGAGTTTGAGAGTATATTCACGAATTGCTTGTACTTCATTAGTATTAGAGAGTTGTGTTTTCCATTATATGTTGATTTTTTAGTGGTGATTCAATTCTTACGTTGGTAAAACTCCATTATTCCATTTCTACCGTTATGGCAACTAAGAAAACTCCATATATATTAGAAATGTAGTAAATGTGAGTTAATTTTTCTGGCCACTAATTTGACTGCTTAGTTCATAGTATAGTATAAACGATATTAGTAGTAAAGAATTGTCAACTTTTTTTAGTGTGGTAAATAAAATGTCTCTCACACGTACACCCATGAAACACATAATTGGTAATATT
Source organism: Breynia disticha f. nivosa (assembly GCA_948193385.1). NCBI lineage: Eukaryota > Viridiplantae > Streptophyta > Magnoliopsida > Malpighiales > Phyllanthaceae > Breynia > Breynia disticha. The sequence continues at coordinate 3,769 of CANYCX013568331.1, forward strand.
TATAATCTAAATACGAGGAAAATATGCTTACTTTTTCAAATTTGAACCATTTAAACCTAACTTGTTTATGAACCAAATTGGATACTAAGAGAAAACATTAAAAATTTTCATAAATTCATCAAATATGCCAAGAATTTAGTGAGAGTTCTCTCATGTTTACCACAAAATTAAGATAGAGTTCAATTATGAATGCATCCATACGGAAATTAACATGCTATAAGTCTAAAAGCATACCAATAATATTTTTTTATTTTTTAAATATTATTTTTTATTCACTATCTAAAATTATAATTCACTCTAACAACATTCTTTACACAACTCTCTTTCAATATTTTATGAAACTAACTATCAATGCACAACTCTTCACATTACTCTTTAAAAATATTATAAAAATATTGCTCTATCAATTTCTCAAAGTTTGTTAATTTAACATTAAATTTTTATTCATTAAAGATTGTTAATTTTTTATCATTATTTTGCCTAAAATACTGCTCAATTATTTCAATTAATTTTTTATTTGTTTTCCTTTTCAGTGCATACTTTATTAGAAAAATAAATAAGTTATTTTATATATTATTTATTAAGTTTCTTAATTTGTATAAAAATATTGACAAACTTTCTTAATTTAATAAAAATATTTAATCCAAAAATGGACATACAAAAGCTATTGTTTTTCTTTTCATGTGTCGTTTTTCATGTCTACGGATAGATTTTTTGAAATTTTTTATGAAATCTTCACAAGAGTTTTTGAAAAGTTTGTTGGATAATATTGTTAAATTTTTTTTATTGTTGGGTGAAATTAAAATTTGATTGTTCAATGATGGAATAAAAGAACGGTAAGAAAGAATAATTGAAATGAACAACTACTTGAATCTATTGTAAAAATTAAAAATATGAGAAATTTAAAAGGGAAACACTTTTAAAAATTGAGAGAATTTATAAAATATGAAAAAAAAAATCGTTTATCTTATTTATAAGAAAAAAAAATAACCATGATGACATTTAGAAACATACAATATTAAAAAACTAATAGTCCATGTTTTTTTAAAGAAATCATAATGGGTTCAATAATTATAGAAGGTGGACCCTTTGTAGATTGTTGACCTAAATACAGATAACGGTCTATTTTAACTAAAAATAAATAAATTATAACTTCCAACGTGGAACGTATTTAATTTTGTCTATTGGCCTACCAAACTTGAAAAAAAATAGCATTTTAATTAGTGTTTTACAACTTAGAATTTATTTATGAGTACTGTTTAGACTTAACTTGATTTTCCCCTCTTACTAGATATTTCTAGGATTTTTTATTTTTATTTCATTTGTACATTTCTAAACATTTCTATATGCATTTTATGTTGTAATATTTTGTCGTCTCTATATTATATGCGTAACTGTTTTTTGATCATTGTGTTATTTCATGTAATTATATGAGTCTTTGAGTTTTTTTTTACAAATTAGTCTAAATTAAAATTTGCTTAACTAACGTGGTTTGAAATTTGGTAGTGTAAAGTAAAATAAAGATTCGGTATTGTTTTGGTAATGAAGGTAGGGTAGTTGGTAGTTGAAAATAAGTAGAAATAATTAATAAACATGTGCATCAATCATTCATAACAAACACATTTTCTTTTTATTTTTTGCATAATAACTAGAAAATTGGTATTGTGAATTCCAGGAAGGCTCTCTTCAAATGTTACAATGACTGGAAATGTGCTACTCAACGGCAAAAAGAGAAGCATTAATTCCCGAGATGTGGTACTAATTTTATTCTGTTATTCTTGTAGTTGCATCAATACATTCCAAAAACCCATTTCTATATATATCCCTTTATTATTTATAGATACTATAATTCAATAATTTTGTTAGTGTTTGCGGTTGGAAATATTTGACAGAATTTTATTTTTTGGTTGAATTAAGAAAAATAATTATTAGAAAATTATTATGATCAATTGAAAAATAACTTATTTAAACAACTTACTTTATGAAAAAAATATTTTTTTTTCTTTTAAAAAAGAGAAAAATATGATTATAAAAATTAAATCCTGAAATTTATTTTTCATGGATAAATATTTTCTCTAAAAATTTATTTTCCGACAAATAAATGGATCCTAAAGTTTTTGATAAATGTTGAAAATTGTTTAGCTATATAACTTGAGATTACATAGTTTTTAAAATTAAAAGGTACTAAGAAACTGCTAAACTATTTTCTGAATATCGTTAATCGGACTTGTTTCGTACAACAATTTCACTATTTTTTTCACAGCGAAAATTGATTGTTCGAAACATTAAAAAATTGAAACACAGCACTTTATATTCTTAATTAAATGCACAATGAAAAAAAAAAAGTTGTAAGATGGTCTAGAAAAAAGTTTAATCAGCATTAACTATTTTTTTGCTAAAAATTTCTGATCTGATACATCAGAAAAAGAGAGAAATAAGTGTTATTATAAAAGTTTCTTTGTTAAGCTCATATGTAATGTATATAAAATGTGTTTGTAGTTAGATTTTAAACCTAACTCATGAATTTAATTAAACTTTGAGGTAGAATATTACTTCATAATACAATGTTATTAAAACAACTTATTTTCAAACAGTTACACATTGTCTTTGCTTCCTGTTAATTAAATTAAAGTCAGGAAGCAATATTATATAGATAGAAGACTTAATTTTCATGGCAATTCAGAATTTGGAATTGTGTTCCTGTTAATTTCAGTCTTACGTCAGTCAACAAGACGTGTTCTTGGGAACTCTTACGGTCCGAGAAACTCTGTCATATGCTGCTCATTTGAGGCTCCCAACCACAATGACAAAACACGAAATAAACGAAATCATTGAAGACACGATCAGGAATATGGGTTTGGAAGAGTGTGCTGAGAACAAGATAGGGAACTGGCATTTGAGAGGAATAAGTGGAGGAGAGAAGAGAAGATTAAGCATTGGTGCTGAGATTCTGACACAGACTGGTGTACTGTGTCTGGACGAACCCACAAGTGGACTTGATGGAGCTTCATCATTCTTTGTAACTCAAGTTCTGAGAAACATTGCTCATCAGGGAAGAATAGTCGTCTGTTCTATTCACCAACCAAGCATTGATGTCTTCAATCTCTTTGATGATCTCTTCCTTCTCTCTGGTGGAGACGTTGTTTATTTTGGAGAAGCTGATACTGCTATCAAAGTATGCTTTACTCTCAAAACTCTTTATTTTAACTTGGTTTTCTTTTTTATATTCTGAATCTACTCTTTTAATGAAATCATATATAACATTCCATTGATGTAATACAGAATTTGAAATGTTGAAATTTTTAGGGGAGTTTTAATTCTCATTTAATCCAATGCAGTTTTTCTCTGACTCCGGATTTCCATGTCCCAAACAAAGAAATCCTCCAGAGCACTTCCTTCGATGTGTCACTACAGATTTCGACAGAATACTTGCAACTCTCAAACTTACTTCCAAGAACCATGTAAGAACTAGTTTACTGCCAGTTTGAGAGAACTGTTTTATTTTTAAGTTCGTTAATCAGTTATTGGCTGCAGGGATTGGTAATGTCATCAGATTCAACGAATATGACAACTGCAGAAATGAAGGCTACACTTGTAAAGAAATTCAAGTCCTCAACATATTCAAGCAATGCAAGAAACAAAATTCAAAACATGAAGTCAAACAATGTATGCAAGTCCTCAACTATTTGGTGGCCTCACTTTGATACTCACCTGATTCTAAGTTGATGAGTTTGAACAATTGCAGGAAGAATATGTGAATGATTCAGAGACACACTATCCCAGTTGGAGGAAGCAATTACGGATCCTGACACATCGTTCGTTCCTGAACATGTCGAGAGATTTGGGATACTACTGGCTCCGGATCCTGTTCTACATTATGGTATCAATAGGGGCCGGAACATTGGATTTCAACATTGGAACAAGCAATCAAGCAATCATGGGAAGAGGAAAATGTGATGGTTTTCTTTATGGCCTAATGATTTGCTTGTCAATCGGAGGACTACCCTTTGTCATGGAGGAAATAAAGGTTAAGTATCAGCTTCACACAAAACTGTACAATTTCTCCTTTTCATCTTGTTTACATTGCGTCTCACTGCAAACCAGGTCTTCAATGGCGAAAGATCTGGTGGACACTATGGGGAAGCAGTCTACGTACTATCCAACTTCCTCTCGTCGTTTCCTTTCATTGTGACGATCTCGTTCTCTTCAGGATCCATACTCTACTACATGGTGAACTTCCACCCAGGAATCTTCCATTTGCTGTACTTCTGTGTCAATCTATTCTGCTGCATTGCTGTTTCAGAATCTTGTGTTTTGGTCGTTGGATCGCTGATATCCAGTCCATTAATGGCAATGGGAGCTGCTGCTGGTGTAACTGTAAGCTAACTACTTATACTCCATAGAAATTTAAAAACTTCAATGTGACTATCCTTTTGTCAGAAAGATTCCACCTTTCTGGCATCTGCAAATTTTCCTACAGAGCTCAAATAAAAGTAGTAATTGTTTGCCTTCAGGTATTCAACCTAATGGCGTCTAATATATTCCGGCCGCTGTCTGACCTTCCGAAGATTTTCTGGCGATACCCAATGTCTTATATCAGCTATGCATCATGGGGAATGCAGGTAAAATAATGACCACTCAAGTAAATAGTTCATGAAAATTTTCTGCAGAAGTATATTCTGGAGCAGCTCTGTCAGATTTGAGCACGCTTGAGTTTTTCTTTTTCACAAAGTAACATGAAATTTACAAATCCAGTTCTGACAGAAAACGCTCAAAATAACTTATTCAAACCCCATGTTGAACCATAATATGCTGATTCATTACAAGATCAACAATTTTAGTTGTTCTCCACATAACTAATTGTTTATCAAACTGTCATTATACTCAAAAATCAGATTGGTTTAGTCATTCTAGCCAGCTCAAGCAAAACTAATGCATAAATGCTGCCATCTGACGTGGTGTCACAGGGTCACTTCAAGAATGACATGATAGGACTGGAATTCGACCCTGCAATTCCAGGAAACCCTAAGATAAAAGGAGAGATGATCCTGGAGATGATGAATGGAATCAATGCAAGGATTTCTAAGTGGTGGGATGTTGGTGCACTCTTGTGTTTGCTACTAACATACAGAATCTTTTTCTTCATGGCACTCAAGTACAGGAAAGAAGTCTCATCTTTACTACAAGACTACTATGCTAAAAGAATTCTTCTACAAAGAACTCCATTGATAAAGAAGTGAAACATCGAAGGAGGCAATCTACCTTTCACCCTACACATTACCTTAAATGTGAATATATAATTTTATATATGTTTGATTGATGATTTTAATTAAAGCTTATAGAAATAAACATAAAATAGAGGTGACGTGTTATAATTGCTTGATGAGAATCACTAATAAGTGTTTTAGGAAGCCATAAGCAATACAAATATAATTGTCCACATATATATTAAATTTCTTTCTTTTTTTTGTCTGGTCATATAAAACTCAACCGTTTTATTCGTATACCCAATATAATGATGTTAATAAGAAAAGAAAATATTTTCCTTTCCTCTTTGTGTAATGGAATGACCGACTGGTCTCAATCATTACGTTCCAAAGGTTCCAACAGATGTGGGAAAAAGAGAAATGCAATGTAGCATTTCCTTTTTCCTTTTGTTTTGTTTCTTTTTAGTAACACAAAAACTTCTTGGTTATGATTTGATTTTTCATTTGTCCTTCATTTTTTAGACCCCAAGTTAAGTCCCTTATTTCCATTAGTTAGATAAGATTAATGGTATCATCAGTATTGCTAATATGGCAAAATGGTCTATGAAACATTAAATTATAAAGACCAAGCCCTTAAAAATATCTCTGATTTTAGATGTTAAATTAGATTACTAATTAAGCTTGGCCTACACGCCGACTTCTCTGGTTTACATGCTAATCAGTACCCAGTCAGTTCCTGACAAATTCCGATACTAAACTATACAGAAATTCAAAGAATATACAAGACTACAATTGTTCAAAAGCATTTTATCAGGTTATACAAACTGCAAGCAATATTTCTAATAGCTATCAAGCCAGTGAGACAAATACAATTAGGAAAAAAAAAGTGCTAAGAGAGGTGAAGACTATCTGAAAAAAAAAATATGAGAGGTAAATCAAGATATTATGCCTCCATCGGACATCAATGCCATAAAGCACAAATGATCAAATATAAACCATGCAATTCAGCAAAAAGCTGCATACCATTACCAGCAAGGAATTGATCATGGAAAAAACATGAAAGTTAAGTGCAGAGATTACAACAAAATTGCGCCCATTCTAGAATTTGTACGGACTAATGGACAAGTGATCCATCAAATTTGATTCCAATTTCAATTGGGAACTCTTCATGTGTAATGTACAACATTATGGAACAAATACAAGATATGGCAGCAAAAAGGCAAGGGAATTATTCTACTAACCAGTTTATAGCAGAAACAAAATTGAATCACAAACTGGTGGCAGTGGCCAAAGGTATGAAATCCTCTCATCTCCTATTTGTTTGCTTCAATGAATTCTCTGTACTCCCCGGAATTTGCCTGCACATGCCAACAGAAAATGTTCTATAACCAAGAATTGCTATTTAAAACAAGAACACCATGGAATGAGTTAATAGGCAATTTCAATTTTCTGATGAGGCATCGTTTGAACCACCTTATTTGATTTAGAATTCTTAGTATTTTAGATTTCAAATTTATTTTATCTCAGAGTTTAGCTTTATCTCCGTAGTATTTTATCATGTTTAATACTCTTATGTTGGTGCTACAAAAATACCAACGATGATAGAACAAAGTGAGCTTTTGAATATCAATATTTTATACTATAAATTGAGTTATTTTCCTATTCATTATTAAACGACTATTCTTGTAAAGGAATACGTTTGTGTTCTTTGCATCAAAACAAACGACGGAAAATAAGAAAATATTTTCCACCAAACAAACGGGACATAAAATTGAGGCAATTTTATTTGGTTATTTAATTCGTATACAAAGATATATACTTTCAACTTTCATGAAATAAAAATTACATCTAAAATACACTAATAAGATTAATCTCAATAGAATTTAAAGATGTTCCTCGTCAAAACTAAAGTGTTATACTTCATAGACGTTGGCCTTTCTAAAATGAAGATTCTTACAATTTCATATGTTAGGCTAAAACTTAAATGATTAAATGCAAGTCATGAATCTTAACTCAAAGCCAACTTTGTCTAATCATAATTATGTTATTCCTTTCAAATTAATAACCAATATAACATGTTAGAATTTTTTCTGAAAGCATGATGTTAGAATTTTTTCTGAAAGCATTAAGTAATTGAACAACTAATATTTTTCTAAAAGGACAGATGTTTTACATGCTCTAATTAACTAATAGTAAAAATCAACTTTTCAAAATTTTACAAAAAAATTACTACTTTACTTGATCAAAATTGATATGAATTAAAAATATGTTACGACATAAAAATGAAATAAGACTTCATGCATTAAAATTAATCTTTTTATATGTATTAAAAATATGGTCTATCGGTCTTAACTGTGAACTTTTTCATGCAAAGTGACAAATAAAGATTTTGTTCTTTAAAGTTCTTTGTAATACCCTAAAATAATGTATTTCAGCAAAATGTTGAGTACGAAATTGAACTTTATCCTCAGGAAAAATGTTTGGTGGCGTACTTGAAAGTTAACAAAACTGGAGTTGGTTGTGGTCAAAATCGACAGCAGTCGTCATAAGAATGTCGTGAATCACTGATACCCATCGCCATCATACTTCACCATCTTATTAACTTCTACACAGAAAAAACTTGCAGCTAATTTCCTGTCTTCTTTATCTTAAAAAACATTAAATGACTCTGACCTCATTCCTGCTCCTCTTTTTTCATTCATTATGACCTAACTGCTTACTGCACATTGATCGCAGACTGAATGTTTGATCTCAACAAGTTTCACCAACCAAACACTAGTACGAAGAAAACTCTTGGATGAGAAAATGATTTTGTAATAACAGAATAAATCAAAATTATGAATTAATTAGTCAGATGGTTATTGTTATATCGGTATATAAAATTTTTCTTCGAGTTACGTAATTTAACTGACCGTTCTCACATAATCATATTCTCATCCAGGAATTCTCTATGAAACCTGCCACTTAACTGGCATTTCAAATAAAACTGGTAACTCTTGCACAAATTGTTTGCAGTGTACACCATGGGAACAAGTGCTTTCAATTTACAGTCCAGAACACAATGACTACAGAATACGTTTCAGTATTTCATTTGTTATGTACATAGTTGAATATGAATCACACATTCACTTTGAACAATTTATTAAAAAGAAGGTGAAAGTTTTTATGGTTATGGACAGTAAGACTCACATTTATACAAATCAAGGCATTTCTCCATGTTTTCCTTGCCTTTTTTTACTGAGATTTGCTCCTGAAAGGCCAAAAGATTAAGCAAACTCTGACCAAGAAACCTTTTCTCTTCTTCTTCTTCGATGGTAGTGATTTGACATTCCCCTTCACAACTAAGTCAGCCATGTACTCGACGACAGCCTGGTTGGAATCATAAATAAGAGAAAATTACACACCATGAAGTTCAACATAATAACAGAAGTTCAATGGAGTTTCATCAGCCCGAAAAGCTTACCTGTGCTCCTAATTTAACTACTTGTCTCGGTGGAACTTCCAATGGAGTCTCATCGGAACGAAAAACTCTCAGCTTCGACAAGAGATGGAAAGAATCCGGCAAAACTCTTATCTGATCGTCACTGATATCCAACTCCTCAAGCATCTCAAGATTTCCGATAGACCGTGGCAAGGCTCTAAGGTCTGCGAAATTATTTGCCACATTCAATTTTTTAAGACTTGTTGCAAAGCACAAGTTTTCTGGTATTGATTCAATCTCATTGAAGCTAACATCAAGCTCCCTCAAATTGGAAAGATTGCCCATTGTTGTTGGAAAACCTTTAACTCTGTTATAATGGAGAGTAAGAATCTCCAGCATTTCAAGCTTTCCTACTGCCTCGGGAAGAGCTTTGAGCTGATTGAAATCTAAGCGCAGCTCAGTGAGCGATTGGCAGTTTCCAATGGTGTATGGAAGCTCCTCAAGTTCATTTGTTTCTGCGTTCAACACCTTCATTCCGATCAGATCACCGATACATTCAGGCAAATGAGTGAAGTGGTTTGAGCTCAAATCAAGGGTTCTCAAGTATCTCAAGTTCCCAAAAGAAGCTGGCAGGGATTTTAATCTATTTGCATGAAGATCAAGATCTGTCAAATTGATTAGCTCCCCAAAAGAATCAGGTAGATTTATCAGCTGGTTTGAATGCATATCAAGCTTTATTAAGGCTTTGAGATTGCTGATTGTGGTAGGAAGAGCCATGATTCGGTTCTCGGACAAATCTAATTCAGCAAGAAGCGACAACTTCCCGAGAGATACAGGAAGCCATTCAATTTGATCCATCAACTTGCCTTTAAGATCAAGAACTGACGCTTGAGTTTTTGCAGAGTTTTCTATGACTGCTACCACCTTCATAAGATTGAATTTCTCAGCCTCAACTTCTCCTATAAATTGCCATCAAGTTCAAGTGCCACAAAAATTTATGTTCAATATTACAATTCAAGAAATAAATTCAAGAAATTCGTATTAGCTTATCATCAGGAAAATTAACATTATATTTGAGAAACTGCCAATTCAACGACACGAATATTAAATTAAACGACTAAAATCCATAATTACATGAAAGTTTCAAATGTTTACCTGAAAATAAAGAAGCTTTTGAGGAAAAACTCTTCACTAAAGCTTTTGAATCACTATCCTCCAAGTCTTTTTCATCCATATTGTTAAGTACTCTCTCATCAGACTCTCCCCCAACTTTCTCAACTGTTTGACTAACACCAATCACTTTCTCCTCTTGAATATCCCCAGAAACCAACAAAGAAGCTCTCTGTATTAACCCATCAAAAGTTTCAAAAATCTGGTCAACCTGAACCAAATGAAGAGCTTCTTTTTTCTGTTCCAAGCACTGGTACAACACCATGTTCTTTCTTGCTTCTTGTAGCACTGAGAAGAGCTCTTCAGGGACTTGTTGAGGACATTGTTGCTTAGAAATCTCATCAAGCCTGCTTTCCTCTTCGGTATTGGCGGACTTGATTACAGACAAGGCAGCTTCAACTTGTTCCAGGGAAGGTCTTTTTGGAAGTGACCTGTAAATCCTCATGATTTCCTCTACAGTTTCTACAAATGGTTTTGAGAGGTTTTGCTGAAAAATTGTTTTGACAGACATGGTTAGAATTAGAGAGATCGTAAGGTGCGAGTTTTTTTTTCAAAGTTTCCTCACTGTGTTTTCTCTCTTCTCTGTGTTCTACTCAACAGAGTTTTTGCTTCTGTTCTATGTGCTAAAAAATGCTTCCATTTGTTGTTTTCTCTTGGAGAATTTGGACTTTCTGTATTTTATATTTAATAATATAAATTTTTCTCATATATTTTGTTTCATCTTGGTCAGTTTCAAGGAAAAGAAAGATGCATCCATCTTTGATTTTAGAGAAATCAGATGGAGAATTCACATTTTCGATTATTCTAACAAACCTTACAATTGCATTCACATTGCATATCCTCACAATTTCTCATATAATAACACGATTAATATCTATACAATTAAATACAACATGAATGACACAAATTCAATTTTTATAATATTTATGTCATAAGTAATAATACTTCATAGAAAATGCATTGACATGATTACGATTCGTCAATCCGAATTACCACCTATTTAAATAATTCACATTTTTGTTCCTTAATTTATTCTAAATAATTTTAGAATTGGAATCTATAGGAAAAGACAAACAGCTGACTACAAACAACGTTTTTACCTTTCCCTTCTACCCTAAAAATACTTTTTTTTTGTACTAAATTGATACAAAATGTCAAGTATATGACAAAATTGCAATGTTATTTCTATGCTTAATATGGATACACATGTGTACATTAGTATACACTTATATTCAGCAGTGAGCTGTGCAGTCCACGTTGTAGAACAAGTCATTTATATTTTGTGGATATGTGATATACATTAGTGTGCACATGTGTATAGACACGAGGGCATAAAACATTTGTGTTAATTTTATAAAAAGAATATTTTTTAAAATATGTTTTATTAAAATATCATGTAATATTTTATTTCATCTAAAATATATATTTTATTTTTGAACTATCTAAAATGACATATTTTATTTGTTTAATTTATAATATAGTATGTATATAATTTATAATAAATATGACATTTTTAATACAACACATGAAAAAAGGATAAATGAAAAGTTTTTAAAAAATATGTTTCAAGGGATTTTTGAAATGAATAAACTCACATGTGTTTAGAGAAAATGAATATCTCTTTTAATTGATTGTGTTACTAAGGAGGGAAAAATTCAGGATTTTTAATTGTTTTAGAGAGAATTCAGTTGCTTCCTTTTTTTAAAAAAAGTTTCTCACGATCAAAAAGAGTATTTTTCGAGTTTTTAAAAACTGAGTGATTGAATAAGATAATAGTAAGAACAAAAAGAACGACATTTAAGAAGAAAAAGCAGTTTCAACGTATGGAAGAAACAAATTCAATAGCTCATTCAGATGTTGGAGTGACATAGATGACGAAAAAATTGTCCAAGGTAAGTTCATGATGAATTTCATACTGATTTTTTTTATTGATGACTCTTTTTGTGCTTGAACAATGAGTCTATGTGTATGCAGAAGATGTCTATAAAGCCAAATGTGTATGATTTTTTTTTGCCTTTTTTAGTCATTTTTTGTTTCTCTTGTATTGTTTTGTATCATAGTGTGTTTCTAAATGTGTCCAAATGTATTCTGATTTTATGCTTGATGAATTGCATTACTATTGTGGAGCTCAAATTTTTAAAACAAATTTTCCAATTTGAACTCACAATTGTAATAAATATAGAATTAATCATAAAATCTTTCTTTATAAACATAACTGTATCCAAAACATTTTATACACACGTGCAGAAAATAAACAAGTTATTTTGAAAATTTATCCAAACCACATATATACATAGTATATGCAATCATGAAAATAAAAAACAAACTGAAACAAAGATCTCCGGAGCTGGACCTCACTCGTATATCTCAAACTGCCTCTGATCACAGCCAAACTGATCCGCTTGCAGCTACCTACGATCTACACATCATTTAAAGAATGAAAGTGGTGAGTATAAAGATATACTTAGTAAGTGAATCACAATTCATTAAGAATAAATGAAATGCAGGGGAACAGTAAGGGTCGTGCTCATATCAATCTCCCAGACAACACGTCATGCCAAAAATAACACGAGCCATGCTCAAGTATTATTTTTCCAGGCAACACGATCGTGCCAAACATAAACACGATGTCGTCCTCATAATCTTTTCCCAGATTACCCAGCAACACGAGTCGTGCTGGACAACATGAGGACGTGCCAAGCTTCTGTTTTACACTTTCAATTTCTGTTTTCATGTATGTTGAGTTATAGTTAAGTATTTTCGATCATATACATTCTTAGTATATCATACATGTCACATGTACATTCAAATCATGATTTTAAACTCAATTAAGAGTAAAATCACATAGCAAGCACTTTATACTTACATACCATTTTAAGCAATAGAACTCATAACTCAACAATACACCAAGAATAACAACTCAACAACATTTACATGTCCAACATTCATTATAACATAAACAAGTTAAGCAAACCAGCAATGAATGCCACATAATTCACGTATGCACAAGCACACACATTTCCAAAGATAAATGCCCGGGGCTTACATATCTCCAATATCTGACCTCGAGGGCCACGGCCATATAGGCCAAGTATCAATCATAAAGACCACGACCATAAAGGCCAAATCACAACCTCGACCACTAGGGCACAATCTCAAAGGACCAAATATGCTCACACACACATGCTCACAAAGCAATACATACTTCCATAGTCATCGTAACTATCATACGACTATCAAACACGACATATAGACAAACGAGCATGCAAATCAATCATTTCAAACATGAGCATATCCACACAATTCATAAACACATACGAATCATTAACATAGGTTCAAATCTTCCTTAACATTAACTTAAGCTATTTAAAGCTTTTAATG
>CANYCX013568492.1:0-13532 GCA_948193385.1 Breynia disticha f. nivosa
TCCATAAGATAATAATCGAAATCAGACATCATTTGATTTAATAAAATAAAAATAAAAATAAAATAAATAGAAATAAGTTTGCATGTTTGGGAGACATACATAAATGATTGAAATAAAAACATATATACATTCATTATGAAACTGTATCTTTACAATGTTTTGAGAAAGACAGTTTCAAAAATTTCCAAGGTACAAAACTGTTTTGATTACAAGAGAAATGAAATTTATTTAATCCCATTTCGCTTATACTCATACACAAAAACATATGCACTATTTTGAAAATTTACACAAGTCTTCGTGCACAACCCACCTTGGCTTCTTGAACATAGCAGTCAAAATATGAACAAGTCGTCCTAATCTTTCTTATGGCAAAATTGGATTCCCCTCAACTTCCTGTCCCTTTTAATTTCCTGCCAATATTGAATATGGCAGGCATAAAACACATTTGAGTTTTTGACAACTCAATAAGTCACACTTACCAAACGGACAATATTCCATTTTCAAGAAAATAAAATATATAATCAACTCACAAAAACATCACTAAATTATCACACAACAACTACATATCCAATCATATAACATACATGCAATCAACCATTAACAACCAATTTTCAGACTCAGCAAAACAGCGTTCTACGCGCGATCAACCGAAACTACGCGAGGTGGTGGAAGAGTACGTGTTGTTGCTGCCACCACGCATAGTCTTGGAGCAAAACATGTGGTCGTCACAGAAGTACGCGTGGTCATAACGACCCCCAAATGCTCCTTTGCTTGAGGTTCAGTTCCTTATGGGTTGTTACATACTTCAGACTCTTATGGTATGTAAGGATCTTCAAGGTTTCTCCATAGAGATAATGTCTCTAAGTCTTCAATGCATGGATGATAGTTGCGAGTTCCAGACCGTGTGTTAGATAGTTCAGTTCGTGTGGCCTCAAATACCTCGAGGTATATGCTATAACCTTACCATTCTGCATCAACATACCCCCGAGACCCTTTCCAGAAGCATTAGTATATACGACATACTCTCCATCATATGACGATAAAGTCAGTACTTGAGCCTCCGTCAACCTTCGTTTAATTTCTTCAAAACTACCTTGATACTTATCATTCCACTCAAATTTGGCATTCTTCCTCAACAGGCTAGTCAACGGCCTTGCAAGGATAGAAAAATCCAGGATAAATCGTCGATAATACCCTGCCAAACCTAGGAAACTCTGTATTTCTGTCACATTTTTCAGAGCTTTCCATTCCTCCACAGCTTTAATCTTTGTGGGATCAGGTTGCACTCCCTGTCTAGAAATCACATGACCCTGAAATGCCACCTCTTCTAGCCAGAATTTGTATTTCAAAAACTTTGCATACATCTGTCTGTCCCTCAATATCTGCAATGCCACCCACAAATGCTCCTCATGCTCTTCTCGACTCCTAAAATATACGAGGATATCATCTATGAACACCACCACAAATTTATCCAAATAAGGTTGAAAAACCTTATTCATCAGAGACATAAATGCAGCTGGGGCATTAGTCAGCCCGAATGGCATCATCTTGTCATGAAATGATTTGACTGTGCATAAATTAAACATGGATGGTTGTCCATGTTGGTAAGTGTTGCTTATTGAGTCTATCGACTCACTCCGTTTTATGTCTGCCGTGTGGTCAGGGACTTGAGGGGACATTTTGGACGTGGAGGTGTAAAGCTTTTGGTGCCCTACTCAGATAGAAGATCGAAGAAGTGAGGTGGGGTGTGCACTATGGTTTTTCTCTTACATGTCATCCAAACTCTTATATTTGAAATTTGTAGTGCACACACTCATTTTGGTAGGGTTTTGCTTGGAACGAGGTCTGTTCGGTTTCTTTTCTTGTATAACCCTAGAAATTTTTGTAAAACCTTGTAAAGTTTTATTTTAGCAAAGAAAGGAATACATATATATATATATATATATATATGAATATGTGTGGTAAAAGGCTCGCAAACAGATTTTAAATTTCTATTTGACAAACTTATGATGTCCAAAACCGCATATCATCTCGAGAGAATTGATATAATATTATAAGTGGTAGTCGAATTTGGGGGTCGCATGATAAACATTGCCTATATGATTAAGAGACTAATACGATTTATTCGAAATGGCTTGTAACCAAGGTTTTGGCAAAAAAATGGGCTATGGACTGAAGTTCATTGACCAAAGCATGTTTTTGTCAACTAAATGTGTCTCCTGTCGACCAATAGTGAAAAATGACAAGTCAAATTTTTATGTAACAAATAGTTTCCATGCAAACATGTTTTAGTCTATCAAAAGAGTTTCAGTCGCTAATTTGGGACCATTTTCCAAGTTGCATTTAAGGAGTTAAGTATAAGGCAGCTTAAAGATTAAAGAGTTTAAATTTCAACGTTCCTCAATTCTAAGAACATTTTAGTTGACCAATTTATGATGTAGTCGACCAAGTTGAAAGTGAACTCAGGGCAAAAAGCTTCTAGAATTCTTTTGCTCGAGCAGAACTATATCAGCCGACCAAGGAACTAATTTTAGTCGACTAAGATATTGATTAGTCGAGTAATTGGACAGTGAATTCAAGACAAAAACCTTTGGAAATCTTTTACTCGAGAAGAATTATTTCAGTCGACCAGTTAGAAAGATTTTAGTCGACCAAATAAGAGTTTGGTCGACCAGGTGTGTCTCTGCAGCAATTTATCACATTCTTATATTAGACATCTTGGATACAAAGAGATAGAGAGTATATAATCTACAATGCTAACGAAAGAGAACTAGTTTTTTCATATCTATCAAGCTTACCATCTCTCACCAACAAAAAGCTCTCTATCTAATATACTTCACTTGTGCAAAATTAGATTAAGCTATCCTTATTCATCTTGTACGAATTGCACAACTAGCACAGATTTTATTAAGTCACTAGTATAGATTGTTTTAGTAAGGTGTGACTTGAGCCGAAATTCGAGTTGAGGATGTAAGGTAACTTGAGCCGTAAATCAAGCTTGTAAGAAGTTCTCACTAAGCTTCAAAGTGAGGGAATAGCAAGGTGTTTTCCAAAATCCTAAGCGAGAAGCTTAGGTAGTGGAGTAGGTATTCAGACCAAATCCTAAACCCTATTCAAACCCCTTTTATAGAGCTAGCATTTATCTTACAAATTCATGATAAATCATCTCATTAAGTACATGCCCCAATAAATAAAAGAGAAAAGAAGTATAAAATGACTGCATTAGAATTTGTCAGATCCTTCAGAGTTATCCATCTAGACTTTCTGAGATGACGACCCATGGTAACCTATTGACTATATGTACTGGTCAATGCCCACCACACGAGTCTCTAAAGTGCAAAATCTAAACTCCATACTGAGCTGTGTATCCAAGATGTCTCTTTATGCCTGCATTATCTTAGTCAGGAGGACACGTATGGTTGTATAATGCTCCTCAACTCGATGTTATCGAAGGATAAACTGCTAAAAATTCTCCTCCATCCTCATCATGTTTTGAGGATCATATTAGTACTCTTAAAGAGGAGGAGCATAATGGCACTTCAACAAAGGAGGAGCCTGAGGGCACAGGCTGTGGTGGGGTGCCGTGGTCGTCATAATCACTGTCATCATCCTCAATAGTAGGTGCATGGTTTGGCTCGCCATCCATAAGGTGATATCTCCATCTAACCCCTCTCATCTTAGAGTGTACCATATGCGTAGAGACTAAGGTGGCCATACTAATCGGTACCACCTAACTCTTTAGCTCCACAGGTGGTAAAGAGTCTCTAACTCTAAGCCTATAAGTGAAACATGTTATGTAGTGAATGATAATAAATGGCAGCTATCCTCGATTTGCTGCCCTAATTGACAAAGAAGTGGGCCACGAAATAACATAGGTGGAAGGGGTAGTTATGGATCACACTATATAAGTAGAGTAGGTCTATCTCATCAAAAAAAACTGAGGCTATCTCTCTATGGATAGAGAGTCTATGCAATGAGTCGCTGAACATATCTATATGCTGATAGTTTAAGCTTAGAAGCTTTGGCACAGCTCGAATGATACAAACTGTGGTTAGTGCTAATATGGCCCCAGAATTGGTTCTACGTAATCCCTATCGACCACTCTCTATTTAGTTGGATCTTTTCATAGTAATGGTCATCCAACCTCATGTTTGATTGGAACATGTTGTAACTCATCTTGAATGCTCACCCATTAGCCCAAAATGAGATGGTTGTGCAGTTATTTAATGAATGGTACTACCTCGGAGACTAGATAGAGGATAAAACCTCCAAAGTGAGAAGCCTATAAGCCTCATCATCTATCCCAAATAACGTTATCCAACCATTTCTCGACGATAACTCTCTCACCTATTAGTATAGTCATAAATCTTCTGAAATGGTCCTGTCAATGCTCGTCATGCCAAGAAATGGATTCCACTACAATGTTTGAAACTGTTGTTGTTGCTCCTTATTATGAAAGCCTAGTAACAGTCATTTCACAGTAGGCGAGAGCAGTGGAGACTATGTCAATGTGAGGAAGATGATCCATTTCCTCAAACCTCTTTTTTCTAAAGAATGACATCCTATAGTTAAGGACAAATAAAACAAACACTTGTTCGATGTTAGTAACTCGAATAAAATGTAAAAAATATATAAACCTCAAAGAAAAATTACATTTAAGTCTTGACACCTACTCTAAACAAATGATTAATGATCAATGCAAATTGATTTTTAGTGCACAAAATATATAGATCAAGTTATTAAAATTGAAGTTCCACAAACAAATCCACTAAAAATCTAAAGTTAAGTTCATAGAGGAATTTTGTCGAACACTTGACATGCACTAAGTCTTAGTCACCATTTTAAATTGAATCTCAAACAACAACCATACACATCTTGTAATTAACCATAATACAACAACTACCATGGCAAAAAACCTCAATTTTGTGTAATTTTAACATGATTTCTATAAAGATCTCGATATTAGCATATCCCAAAATCTTAAAATCTAACTAAGGAAAACATAGTAAAGGCAAGTTAAGATTTCAATCTAGCTAAATTAGTATAATATGACCCTAACATAGTAAAGGAAAACATACCAAAGGCAAGTTAAAAAAGCCTTACCCTTCAGTTTAATGGGAAAATGAAAAATTTTAAAAAGCGAGAAAGAGATCTGATGGTGGCAGGGTTAATGTTAGTATATGAGACAGATTAATAGCTTTGTTTTTGTGAGTTAGAGTTATTCTAGTAGAAAAGGGCCTGTATTGTGTGCATGGTTGGTTGTAGGAAGTTGGTTTATGAGAGTGTTATACATTGTTGAGCTGTTATGTATGGGTGAAGTGTGAGAGATGAGGGCTAAAATGGGCTGTAGGATGTGGTAGAGGAAGCTAATTGAGATTTTATAGAGAGTTGTGAATGGCTTAGAGTGTAGTGTGTTGGTGCAGTTCACGTGGGTTACTGAGGAGAATTGGTTGCATCTGTGAATGGATGATGCACGTATTTTAAAGTTTTCAGATAAGCCTACCCATAACTCAACAGTAAAACTACATGGTCAAATGACTTCTACACAGATGCAGTTGAACATCTACATAGTTATTCCTATGTTTGTGTAGCAATGTGCTCTACATGACCAAATTGAAACCTTATGTGGCCACAAGAAAAATGCTACACTGACATTCAAATGACTACGAAGTACAGTGTTTAAGTACACAACCAGTCCTCTCATTGCACAATCATAGGCAAATAGGTACACAGTCAGTTGACCTGTATGTGCACTATGTTGTTGTGCAGAAAAATGTACCTATTCTGCATTTTAACTTCTGACTCACTTACCACCATCCATGATGCTCACATACGTGTTGGAACAAATAGAACTTGTTCACTTTTATCTAAAATCAGGTTCTACTCATAGAAAAATCAACCTTGTAACTAATAATTGTCAATCCAAACATTAACACATAAAAACAAAAATAAAAAGAGTAAAACAAAAAGAGCAAAGTAGAAGATGAAATGCATAAAACCTGTAAAATGCTAGGTTGTCTCCCAGCAAGTGCTTCTTTTACAACATTTGTAGGCATAGTTAGGTGCCTGAAAGTTTAAACCTTGGTCTTAATTCTCCTTGGCATACCAAGATGGTTCTTTTTTAGTCTTTTGTGGGACCTATTTATCTGGTGGTTATAAATTCCCTTCACAAACTTCCTCATGGTCTTTGTAACTCTGACTAGTTACTTTTGGTATCACTTCTTTCACCACTAAAACTTTCTTTATCATATATGACGATGGTAGTTATGTATTGTAATAGATATCCTGTATAAAATTTAGAACCACAAGTTTGACCACATTAACACTAAAACATGTTTTATCATTAATATCAGTAGTTTCCCTTTCCACACTTGAATTACATAAAATTATTTCATTATCTCTCATTCTCAATGCAAGCTTACTATTACTAACATAAATAACTGTCTTTGATATGGCTAAGAATGGCCTACCAAGTATTAAAGACACCTCTTCATCCTCATTCACATCAATTATGACAAAATCTGTAATGTAAATTGGATCAATAACCTTAACTGAAGTGTCTTTTACAATGCCCAGTTGGCATATAACTAACATGTCTATTGCCTACAATGTCAATTGTGTTGGCTTAGGCTCCCTTACATCCGGACACTTAAATAGCAGATATGGCATGACATTAATTATGGAGCCTAAATCTACAAGATCTTTTTCAATGATCAAATCATCAATAGTACAGGAATATAAAAATTACCTAGATCTTTTAGATTCTTTGGCAATTAATTGTAAATGATATTAGAGTTGTCCTCTTTTAAAGTGACCTCATTGAACTCTACCAACTCGCTCTGACCTAGCAATTTTTTTGAGTACTTTGTGCATTTTCAGTTACTTGCAATAAAGATTTTATAGTAAGTGAGTCAACTGATGATTGATCTTGTATATTCTTAGTCTAATCACATTGTCTGCTTTCTAATCTCTGTATAAGCCTAGATGGATAAGGAATGCAAGACTTATATTCTCTAAGCAACATTAGATTTTTTGGTGTTTCACAACATGGATTCAAAGCCATAACACTCTGTTCATCATTGACAACCTCTACATAAATACTGCATTCACAATTTTAGGAGGGTTAACTTCTATTTTGCTAGGCAAGGAACCTTATACTCGTCCTGACATCAGTTTTTACATTTACCTGACTTGATTTCCCAAATTACGCATGGCAGTTGATTGATTCTTAGCCTCATTCTCTAACTGAGTAAATCTTTATTAGGGCTTGCATAAACTTCATGAATAAATCCTCTGAAATAGCTACTTTGTCTCCTGATTACTGTTGAGTAGGAGCATTCTGGTTCAAGCCATCCTAAAATAAATTAGGAAGTTTTGCCCATCCTTAGTTGTAAGTTTTATTATATGGATTATTTTGCATTTTCTAATTTTTTTTATTCCCCATATAATTAATAGCCTCCACTCACTCTTGAGTACTATGGCCTCGTCAATATAGCACACACTAGGATACCTAATTAACTTATAGATTTACCAACAATCCATTAATTCTTTTGCACAAAAGCTCCACATATGCCACGAGAGTTTTCATCGCATCTATTTTACACATCCCAGCTGGGTTGGATGATTTTTCTATAGAGTAATGCCACTGGTAATTATTCAGGGCCATCTATTCAATTAGTTCTTGTGTAGCTTCTGGTATTTTATTATTCAGTGTTCCTCCTATTGTTGCATCAATCATGGGTCTGGCATTCACACTTAATCCATTATACAAATTTTTTACATGCGTCCAGACAGGGAGACCATAATATGGGAACTTTCTAAATAGCTCCTTGAATCGCTCCTACATATCATATGGTGATTCTCTATCTTGTTGAAAAAATGAAGATATATCATTCCTCATCTTCACAGTTTTTGTCAATGAAAAATAAATCTGAAAAAAAAGTATGGCCAACTGGTTTCACATCGTGATGGAGTGTCTGGGAAAAGACTATTACCATAACTTAGCCTTGCCCTAGTTTAATAGCATCATTGGTTACTCCATTCAGTTTGAACATATTACATATCTTATGAAGCTGGCTATGTGTGCACTCTAATCCTCATTTTCTAATCCATCAAACTGAACATTTTGCTACAATATCTATATCATATTTGACTTGATCTCAAAGTTATTTTCAGTTAATGTAATACGAATAATGCTATACTATGTTCCATTCAAACTGGGTCTAGCATAATCTGATATGGTCAACGGCTAGAAGAATGGGCTCTACTGAACAAATTGATTCATCGACAAACTCAAATTCTCTTCTACTATTGCTACTTCTGTATCCACCTCCTCTTCTACCCCTAGTTGTGTTTTGTTTCGTAACCAAGCATGATAAGTTCATTCAATTTTGGGTCAAAATCAATTAGTCCTATTGAGTTTGCCTAGGTCATAAACAACCTATTACTTGTGATGAACTAAACAAAAACCCAATGTAGTTCTTAAAAAGAAAGTGAAAACAATAAAAATAACAACAACAAAAGAAAATTTAAATCAAATAACTAAACAAGAATGAAACAAGAATGCAAAAAAAAAAGAAACCAAACAGTTAAATAAAAATGACTAAATTAATAACACATATCTTTAACTGATATCTAGTTCCTCGGCAATGGTGCCAAAAACATGATGGTCATATACCCAATGTTGTCAATAAGCAAGTGTATCTATTAATGCAGTAAATTAATTTAAGAGCCCCAAGTGTCGATCCCATAGGAACGGAGTACTAGCTGCTTACTATTTGTTATTATCTAGCCTACAAACTGTAATGAGAATAATTAAAAGTACTAAACTACAAATTACTTTGACAAAAATTAAAATCTAAGAGATTAAAAAAATTACTAAGCACAACTCTTAGATTTTGAATCTCCAAAACTATTTAATTGTCAATTGAAATAAGAATTATTGTTGTTGTTGTGACAAGACCATGGAAATTCTTAAATTATGTTAATTCGTCTTTCGATGTAATTACCACCTAATATTAACAAATTCAAATTGAAATATTTTTTTGAGTTAAACCATGGAATACTGCATTAATATTCTTTAAATTTCTTTATTAAGTTTGACCTTAATCTGGAGGATTTATGTTGATCTATCTCTAGACTTGTATGCAACTCCTTTTAATTATGAGTGATCTCTTGTGTATTTAATCTCTCAATTATCTTTATACAAATGAGTAGTTAATTACAAGTGTGCATTCAAGAAATCAACAATGGAAAAAATAATCATAACTAAATCTCAATCAACAAACAATTTAACAATAAAAATTAATCCCAATCTCTAATTTTACAATGAATGGTTCATGTCAACCTAAGTGTCTAAGTGGTTTAGTTTGTCATTAGAGAAAAATCAACAGAAATGATAAAAGAAAACCAATCAATTACAAAGAAATACATGACAATCCTGTAGTAACTTACTCGTATGATCCTTAGTCTTAGCTGCTCTTCGCCCCAATTGCATTTTTCACCCTTAGATCCTTAGGAATTGGCTTCTCTCTCAAGAAGAATGGTTTTTACGATGATATAATGATGAATAATGAATGTCCCCCACTCAATAGTGGCTACTAATACTATAAAAACCTTATTTTTCCTCCTTTTTCAACGTGACTAATTTCCAAACAAGTTGAATTATTGTGCAAGTACCCAGACGCTATCCCTTCTGTGTACTGTTTCAACTGTCCCTGTGTACTGTACATATTGATCGTGTAGTCTTCTATAACTGTACATGGATACACTCATGTCCATATACTTTTTTGCCTATGTCTGTGTACCTACACTAGATGATTGTGTAGTGTGATGTAACTATACACAGACATGGCTGACGTTTGTGTACTTGTATTTGTGTCTTCATGTGGACCGTATCTGTCTGTGTACCTTGCAAAAATTATCTAAAATGGCCTGTTTTGACTATATTTTATAGCGAATTCCTTTAAAAATTGTACAGAGTTAGTAATTACCCTAAGACTAATAAAACAAGGGATAAGTAGTTTGTTTTCAATGATAAACACTCAAAATACATGCCAAAAATATAACATTTATACCCTAAAATATGTATGACAGAGCATTTACACCTTAGTCAAGCTGAGCTTGTACACTTAGAGGTTAAGCTACTTAGGTAGGGAAATACTTAATCGTGCCCAATCCACGACTCTTGGTTCAAATGGACTAACACAATTAACTGCCAAACATAAAAGCCCATTTCATATTGCTTAGGTCTGACCATACCTTTCCATGTTAAGTCAAACTCACATTCACAACTCATGCTTCTCTAAGAAAGAAGGGCGTACCTAGGAATCCTAGTGTATGTGACCAATGTTTGAGAATCTTGACGTGGTTTAAATCAGGAAGGCTATTTTATGACTTACTATTTCTAGGTATTCATATTAATTACGGCTTTCATAGATTATGCTTCATCATTCATCCATACATAGCATATAAATATCATGCATAAAATTAAAATGACAAACATGGGCCCAAAAACCTACAAATAAGATCTACCTAATATCCTAGTCCATCTGCTTTCTTGTGGGCTCTAATTCCAGACAGTTTTGGGCTCTCCACTTTGGTTTTGTGGGCTTTGCACTCCTTAGGCTTGAAGTGTTCATTCTAATTTTACTTTAAATACTTCAAATAAAAATTACAATAATCCTTACGAGGCATGCATGCCCCATTTAAAAATTACAAAACCTAGAGCCCATGAATGCACCATGCAAATCCATTCATCACATTTAACAAGATATACACAAAAATTGCATCATTCATGGTTAAGACAAAGTCTAGTTTTAAAATTAATTTCTAATCCCATTAAGGAAAGTGTTTACGTGGGATAACTAGGATTAAACCCTATGATAGACTTGGATCGAGGACTAATAGGCTCATTGAATGAACTGTCTCCTAAAATCCCTAACACATGCTAGTTTTCATTGTTCTTTTGGACAATATATCAATTTTTTGATTTAGCCTATTTTAATAATATGTCACAAAATACATAAACATTAAAATTTCATAAAATATGTAACAACATGACTTGAACACATAAAACATGTTAAACATATCAAGGAGCACATTAATGCACAAATAGAATCAACCAAGAATCAACTTTGTATAAACACAACAAAATAATGAACATATTTGCATTAAAACACATCATAATATCTAAAATGATTTTATGTGTCATTAAAAATAATAATACTCACCATAAATAACATTTTAAAATTAAAATCACAACTTCCCTAGTGATTTTACCATTTTTAATGAAACAAAATACAACTTGATTGAATTAAAATATGTAACAATTGATTCTAGGCTTATTTGTGGAATCGCCCAGGGTTATAGGTCCCAAAAAATTCAAAAAAATCAATTAAACATGTCAATACAATTTCAATTGACCTAATCTTATTTTTACAATTAACCATGTAAGATTATCTTATAAAACAATCAAACATGCAAAACTAGGTAGATTTTGGTTCATTAGGGTTTTGTCCATGTATGAACAATCAAAATTGACCTTAACTCATTTTTAAAATATCCTATATTAGTTATGAAAAATGATTTAACCACAATTGAACCAAAACTTGTTCATAACAAGGCTTGTTAAGGCAAAACTAGGTCATATATGATCAACTATAGGATCGGCCACTTAGAGTTTTTCAAAATAGAAATTAAATAATCTGAAGACTACCTTAGGTCATTTTATAAGCATGATATAAGTTCTGTTTAATCATTAATAACCAAAATATAACAAATCAGCCCATGTTGTGCATTAAAGAAAACTTTAGCACACTAGTTTAGGTCTCAGCTATTTTTAATCAATTTCCATGGTAAAAACACTCACAAAGTTGCATATAAGTAGCTCTGATACCATTTTTTTGGGTTTTATATGACTTTAATCTGGATGGAACAGTGGAAAATTTTGCAAAAATAATAAAGAAACAAACATAAAAATTGACCAAGATCCATACATTCATTACTTTGCAAAAACCTTAACTAGATTAGAGAATTTACCTCAAAAGTTGATTGAAACATATTTTAAAGTAAATAATATATAGGAAAAAGTCCATAAATTCTTAATTTCATCCAAAACATGTCATAAATGAGCTGCCTTTACGTGACCTCCCTCTATGTTCACACACACAAGACTAGCCTTGATGAAGAGGGCGAGTGCTAGCTCAATCTTTGGAAACAGTATGCGTTAGTAAGCAAATAAATCAATTTCTTACCTTAGGGCTGATGTGGGTAATGGAAAAGATTTAATAAATATGAAGATTTAGTCTGCTTATTTAGGCACACGACCTAGGAGGATTTTTAGGAGGAAAGAAATAAAAAAATCCTAATCATAATCCAAGTACAATTTCTTAATTCAAGCTATTTATCCTAGTTTGATTTAAATTCAAACTTTGAATCATAAATAAACTAGGATTATCTAAGTATTGTAGTGTATAAATAGGATTCTACAATCTCCTATATTGTCTATGTTTTAAGACAAGAACTTATCTTAATGTGACGTAATCTTAATCCCACTATAACTTTTTCATCCTCATGATTAATTAGTTACTTAATTTGTACATAATTAATACTAACCATAAGATGACCTTATCTATAATGCCCAAAAAATTATCACCTAAATTATGCGGAAAATTTGTGAGATTTATAGTGGAAAACGACCTAGTGAACAGTTTGCCTAAATCGTTCCCCAAACCATTTTGAATGAGGAAAAATGTTCATTAAGCGCAGACAAGAAGTTAGAATGGGTAGGCGAACTATTTTGTTAAACCATTTGCGTAACGATTTTGACCTGACGAGTTTTTAAAACAAGTCCACGTGAAACATTTTAGTTAGAGAAAACATAACCCTAAAGTGCCATCCGATTTCCCTCTTCTTTCCTATCATCCTAAGGCCTAAAAAATGCTATATTTAAACCTAAAAACCGTATAGCTCATGGGGTCCTCTTAAGGAAAAGATTGCTTGACGATCCTCTTCAAAAGATTAAGGTAAGCTTAAAGTTTATACTAATTTTCTGAGATTTTGAGTTTAGGTTTAGGGGAAAATTATTGTGTTTGGAATGATTTAATGTTAATGGAAGTAATATGGATTAAAATGAATAAAGGAAATGAGGGTTATAAGAGACTAAGATTTATAGGGTTTTGGTAATTTGGTGGTTTTTGGTAAATAACCGTGAGAACGGGGAATTGAGTGTGAAAATGTGATTAATATGTCAAATGTGGGATGTAGGAAATACATTCAGGATTCAGTTCAGACTTTGAGTTGGGAGTTGACTTCACAAGATTCGAGATAAGTGCACCGAATCATACTTATCAATGTATGTCTTGCATCTGTGTGGTCAACTATAGTTGACTAAATGAGCAATAGTTATGAATGATAAAAATATTGTGAGAAATTGTGTATGTATGATGGTTACTTGAAATGCCTAAGTGTTGTGTGATAGAATGAATAAGGACAATGTCCATGTTATGGTATGAACTAAGGTGTGAGGAGTG